>JAZKJV010006394.1:0-183807 GCA_037367405.1 Ottelia alismoides
TCCTTCTACTCTATCACGTCTGAGAGATTCCGAAACCGTGCTATTGGACTCTACTTAAGGCCATACATTGCCTTATGAAGTATGCACACCTTATGACACTCCCCTTGCACCTCCATCAACACATGTACCTTAGCCTATCCTCCATGCTTCAATGCCTTCTCCTACATCCGTCACACCGCAGGTAAATTCTGAAAAATTTTGTTTCAACTGATGTTACTAGTGGTGTGCATAATGAACATAGACATTCATAGGATGAGCATGCAGATGTAAAGGATGAGCCAAACCACCACAGGAGAATGATATGGGGTGGTCTATTGCCTTGCGGAAATGCAAACTTTCCTGTGCATGATACTCCCTCGCTGGTCATGTCTCTGGCGTAACTTTTGTCAGATTTCAAGCAATTTGTCATGTAATTATCTGCATTGAAATCCCACATACATATAAAGAGTCTGTCAAGGTGAGAAAATGATGCCTAGCCACAAAGGAGGAGATGATCGCTTTACAGTCACGTGACACATGGAGCATTGTTACAGCTCTTGCAGATGTGTCCGTTGTGGGATGCAAGTGGGTGTCACTATGAAGCACCGAGCAAATGGCAGCATTGATCGCTACAAGGCAAGACTTGTGACTCATGTGTTCACCTAGATGTATGGGGTGGACTATCGGGATACCTTCTCTCCAGTAGCTCAACATTCTTCACTACGGATCCTTTTCTCTGTTGCAGCCACACGGGACTGACCTCTATACCAGTTTGATGTGACGAATGCATTTCTATATGGCGACCTACAGGAGGAAGTCTACATACAACAACCACCTGGGCTTGCTGCCAAATCCTCAGACTCAGAGGGACTCAATCGGTCACATGTAGGAGAATAGTACATGATGAACTCAAAGAAAGTAACGTCGGCGCTGACATAGTATTTTCCTTTTACAGGATCGAAACACCGATAGCCCTTTTGGGTACGAAAGTACCTAACAAACATACATTTGACAGCTCGAGGAGCGAGCTTGTCACGGCCAGGATGGAAGAGATGGATAAATGCCATGCAGCCAAAAACTCAAGGCGTAGGAGAGAAAAGGTCCTTGGGAAAAGCAAGGGAGAAGGGAGTCTTTTGACCCAAAATGGTATATGGCATCCGATTAAAAAGATAGCATGTTGTCATCACAGCATCAACCCAGAAGGAATGAGGAGCTCGACTCTGTATGAGAGTCCTTGTGATATCCAGAAGGTGACTGTGTTTAATTTCAGCAACACCGTTTAGCTGAGAAGTATAGGGACTGGAAGTCTGATGGATAATGACACGTGAGCTAGAAAAGAGACAGTTGTGTATTACAGAACTCAAGAGCATTATCAGAACAAATATATTTGATAGAGGTGGAGAAAATATTCTTAATTTTAATCACAAAGTTCTGAATCAGTGTACTAGCATCAGACTTATTCTTTAACAAAAATACTCATGACAGTCTGAAAAAATCATCCACACAAAATAATAATACCAGTATCCCCTGATGATAGGGAACACGAATCAAACCACACATCAAGGTGAAACAAATCAATAAGACCGATTACGACAACCTTGACGACTTGGAACGATGGACTGATGATGCTTTCTAAGTTGACATGGTTTACATTGGAAATTGAACTTGGTAGAGATGACATGGATGAGGCGACAAATCTTTTGCATCTGAAGATGATCAAATCTGAGATGCCATGTGTTAGGAGAAATCGAATAAGCAGAAAGAGAGGTGGCAGCAACATAAGGAGACCGAGTTAACATGTGTAGCCCTCAATGCTCACGACCACATCCAATAGCCATGCCCGCGAGTATATCCTGAAAAACAAGGGAATTAGAGTCAAATATAGCACGACAATGTAAATCTTTTGTAATCGAACTGATAGACAATAAATTCATTGAAAAAGCATGTGCATGAAGAACATTCTATAGACGCAAGGAGGGAGTCAAATGAACCTCTCCATGTCAGGTAATAAGGGAATGTGTCCCATCAACAATGGTCACTGATCTACCTAGCAATGCGGGACTATAGGTACCAAACTACAAGAGATCTCCACATAGATGATGATACGGATGTAGAGTTCATTTTCCATTCTGAAGGATCTGGTCTAGAGCATAGATGTCAAGGCGCACGCCTAGACGCGCCTAGGCGGCCGCCTAGGCGCCCAGGCGCCCAAGGTCGTGCGCCTAGAAAGAGCGTCTTGATTTATAGAAAATGGTGTACGCCTTGGGTCGCATGGGCGCCTAAGTGACTATTTTTTTACGCGTACTACATATATCGTATTTTGAAATGCAATATACATAGCACATTTACAAAATGCGATATACATAGCGCATTTTGAAAATGCGATGTACATGTCGTATTTTTGAAATGTGATATACATATCTTAATAATCTAGCATCCAAACCTAAATTACCCCACTGCATTCGACCCTCATTCGACCTTGTAGCCCGCGAAACCCCTTGCGTCGTCCCTGCAGAGAAAAATCTACTCCGCTACCTCCTCCAGCAGCCTCCCTTCTCCTCCGACGGCATCCCTCTCCTCCAACAACCCCCCTTCTCCGACGACCTCCCTCCTCCTCCAGCAGCCTCCCTGTGTTCTCTTGCTTTCCCCTTGTAGAATGACTTCAATGGAATCCCTGGATGGGGATGTCAATCCTAATCCTACTACAGCAATCCCATCTATTGTGCAAAGGCCTGGGGAAATTGATCCCCACTTCACCGACAAGATGAATGATCCATACTTGAAAGCGGCGTCGAAGGATACCGGTTGGAAGTACTCTTTTTGGCCGAATACACTAGACAAGAATAAGGTGCAATGTGCATTGTGCGGCCACATTACTAATGGTGGCATCAAAAGGCAGAAGTAACACTTGATTGGTGGTTATCGGGATGTATCTATGTGTCCGAAAGCCACTGCGGAGATTAAGAAAGCCAATGAACACCATAAAAGATTGAGACCAGAGCAAGTATTTTATGTGCCCTTGAGTTTGATAGTAGTGCCTTATGCCATAATATTCGTGGCCAAGGGCTTTGTCTCGGTAGAAGAAGGCTCCATTATGGACTTAAAATAGAAAGAAGATCTTGTGATCAACTAAGGATGCATATAAGAGCTAAAAAATACCCTAGAACTAACGTTTGCCCTTGAAGAAGGGCTGAAAACCCTCAATGGTCAGCAAATCTGGATTCTTGGAAGCGATCTGTGATGAGTTTTGGATCTCCAAAGAGGCCTACGGTACTCGTGGAGGGTAGTTGTGGGGCTGACGACCTTCGTAGGAGGTTCTGAAAGCGCAGGTAGCGCTAGCGGGAGGGCTGCTGCACTGGAGGCAATTGGAGGGCCTTGTGCGGGGCCCTAATTCAGGGAAGAGGGCCCGCGAAGGCTTTTGTGAGGCTTGAAGGTGGCAGTAGGGATTTTAGGTCAGAACCCTGGTCTAGAACTGTTGCTCTGATACCATGTGGAGAAGAGAGACAAATGGGATATCTATTCCATAGGGCTAGGATCTCTTATATAGAGAGAAAACTCTCGAGAGTACAAGAGGAAACCCCTGAGGGGTTACGGACCGAAGGGTTAAGAGTTACGGAACCCAAACGGTTACAAACATAATTGTAATGTAATAATTCTAACACCCACATTTTGCAATCTATTCTACTGTCTAAGAAGAATCCAAAATTAAATCAAATGCTGAAATGGGACTGAAACTTATTGTTCGTCTCCAGCACATGCATAACAAATTGTTAACAAAGAGTGCATGTATTCTGCTCGTATCCATACTTCCAAAAAACGGGTTAATCTTCATAGCTAGGGCTAATTGACGAGTGCTAACAAGTGGAAATGTTATCTCCTCATTACCCATTTCATGAAAATATAATGATGGCCAGTACCTGAGGCAACCCACTCTCTGTCCATAGAGTCCCATATTCTTAGCAAATGATTGTGCACATCCAATCAAATGGCCGTCTTCAAGAAATATGCGAATAGCCTTTGCATCACGCTCTGGGTCACCACTGGCAAAGCCTTGGTATGCCATGTCAAAAAATGCAAAATGTTGTTTGACCTGCATGACAATTATAAGCATCCGATGAAGAATTATATTCGAAAACTAAACGTACTCCATGAGCAAACACTTCAGTGATCATCATCACTACCTTGAACTGGTAAGAAATTTCTCTCCACTGTTCTTCGGAGGGATCAACTCCAGTAGGGTTATGTGCACATGCATGAAGCAAAAAGAACGAACCACCAGGGGCATTCTATCAAAATTGAATTGCAAGATCAAATCATGGAATCACGTAATTGCTATTTATATGATACACTCAAATGAAATGTAATTGTGTCAGTACGGTACCTTGACATCATCCATCAATGCAGCGAAGTCTAATGCCCTTGTTTCCGCATGATAATAATGAAAGGTCCTCTGAGGGACATGAGCATCCCTCCAGATGTTATGGTGACTGAAAAATTAATGTTAAAATATCAGAATTAAGAAAATTAATGAGTAGAAAAATATAACAGCAAATAAAAATGTCAAATTAATGAGTAGAAAAATATAACAGGAAATAAAAATCTCTTTAGATTTCCTAAAGCACTTATCGGACAAAAAAATTGTAACGATGTTGCAGTGCAAAAAAAATATCCCCTGTTTGTGACAAAACGACAGACATTAACCCGGATGATTTATTGACTAAAATAAGCTAGTTTGATGAGAAAAAATATCCAATTGCAAGAGGATGAAAGTGTTACGTTGGTTCCCCTCCTTGTGGGAACGCAACCCATATATAGGACAATGGCTAGTCCTAATTGCAATAGTTTCTAATTGGATAAGAAATTATCCTTTTGGGAATAGGGATGCACTAATTTAGGACTTCGTGTCTCCTTATTCTCTCAGCCCCATCCCTATATGAAGGACCCGTGGCCTCCCCATCAAACATCCAACTCGGGAGCAGAAGATGGGAAGAAGTTGCTCGTTGGGTTGTGTTTTATGACACGTTATCTGATATTGAAGCGCACCCATGTCTTCATATTAGTGGACTTCAACGGTTTGATGAGTTTGCCTTAAATTATCTCTTTTTTTATGATTTGTGCTATTAGGCTTGTATAATATTTCTTTATTCAATATATTTTAAGTCGACTCTTTTTATACATTATGTTGATATATTAATTATCATTTACTGTTTTCTTGTATTTTCTTTTCTTTGTGTCTATCTTATGTAATTTGCCCAACAGGTTTCTCCTCTATATAAGATAACCCTAGGCCCTCATGAAGAAGCAATTCATTGTTTTCTCTCAACATGATATGAGTGATGGTCTTAGACCGAAGTTTTCGTACCCACCCGTGCCATAGACCCCACCTGCCGCCCTCTCCTCTCGTGCTGCCAGGCGCCACCACGCACCTCCCCTAACGCCCATGAACACCTCTCGCGACACTGCTCAGCACTCCCACAACGCTGCTAGGTAGCTGCATACGTCCGCCAACCTCTCGACGTCGTCACCAGCCCCCTGGCCGATTTATCTCCTCTCTGTCGCTGAACAACAATCTGAAATGGTCTGATTTTGACCAGAAAAGATGATTTCAGACCTATAAATCACATTTTTCATCCCTAGTGCGGATTGAGTATTGACGAGGATGGTTGTATGATTCTACGCATACAACTAATTCTTTATATTATCGTGGAGACTCGCTCCGATCAGTCCATTTCCCCATTCGAGTTATGTTTCGGCCTTCTTTTTCATCATGTCAGAGAACAAGGGTGGTGTCATCTCTTCGTCCGATGCCTTCAAGGACCTGGTTCCCATCGTGAAGATGGATGGGGCCAACTATGAGTTGTGATCCACACTGTTGTAAAAGTCGACCGACTAGGCTGATTAGTAGGCCCGACTAGTCCAGTAGGAGGGTAGCCGACTCGACTAGGCCTAGTCGGCCATTAGTCGGTCAACCTAACTAATTGGGCCGATAGTTGGCCTAGTTGGCCGGCTACTCAGCCGATTTTTACATAGAGATTTTTATTTTTCATTTTTAAAAAGCAAACTTATTCTAATATATTTAATGTTATATTTAAAGACAAGTACTTCTTTTATTTCACTATGATAGTATAGAAAATGTATAAATCAATGTAAATATATAAGAATATGTGTATAAAAATAGATTTATATATTTAAAATAATTAAAAAAATCAAAACCGACTAATGGCCGACTAAATCCAATTAGTCACCCGATTGTCAATTAATCCTTGGTCATTGACCCCGTCGATCGAGTACCGACTATCGCTTTCTGCAACCTTGGTGGTTCATGCTGTTTATGACTCTTATGCAGTGGAATAACAAGGTGTACAGTCTGACAAAGCTCGAGCCATTAGATAAGACTAGGGGCAATGCTCATGGAAGCAAAATGACGTGTGCACGCGTGTTTGGATCTCTGGGACACTCACCAACTAAGATCGCCAACGACATTGTGAACCAACCCACTGCTAAGGCGATGTGGGATATTCTTGCAGCCACATATGCCCAAGCGAAGAAGAAGCCAAGATTCTTCAGCTACAATTTGATATATGCACGGTCAAGCAGAATAGTCATCTTCTGCATACATATAACTATTCGTTTCACGGCATATTTGGGAATCTTCACAGCTTCATGCATGTTACTACTACTACGGAGCAGCAAATAGCATAGAGGAACTCCATGATGGTTGGTATTCTCTTGGCAGACCCTGGACCCGGAGTATGAGGCCACACGTGCATAGCTTCTTACAGGCGTGACCATACCTCCCATGGAGGAGGCCTACAATTACCTCAGCAGGTCTCTTATCCCACATACCGCCACCATACAGACCTCCTCAATGATGGTCGCATCTCGCGGCAGAGGAGGTTCAACACAGTTCAGAGGGTGTTGTCTCTATGGTAGAGGAGGTGGAAGTCAGTGTGCCCATGTTCCTATTGTCGTTGTTCGGACCACTCTGAGGATACATGTTATCAGAAGTATGGATACCTCGCATCTACTCATATGGCTGAGCATATTGAGGCCCCAGATAGTTCGATTCCTCAGACAGATTCATGCTTTGATGATATTATCTCCCGTCTAAGGGATATTATGACTCTTGTTGCCAGTACCAATGCGGGTTCCTCAGATGTTGTAACCATTGCTAGAGCCTCCTCGAGCTCCTCAGGTATAGCCTATGCTTTTAACAGTTGTAGCAAGGCAGATATGACAGAGTGGATCACGAACTCTGGTGCTTCCCACCATCTGTGTGGAGGCAGAGCACGATTCAGTTCTTACATATCTATACCCTCCGGTAGATGGATTGTCAATTGAGAACGGGGTTTACTTACCCATCATAGGAAAGGAAGCGGAGCATTTTACACCATCCATGTGCCTGCAGAATAATTTATATGCTCCTGATTTTCAGATGAATTTGTTTTCTATTACACGGGCCACGAAGGATTTGCATTGTCGTGCCATTTTTGACCCATCTACTCTTGTGTTTCAGAACATACTCACGGGCAGGGTGATTGGATGTGGTTGTGGGCAGTGGGGCTCTACATATTGGTCCAGTCTCCCAGTATCAATACCTCTACAATTCCCACTAGATCAATCTCCTTACTTGTGGCATCTTCGTTTTGGTCGCCTTCCTTTGCAGAAGTTGTGTCATGTCCTCCCACATATTTCCACGCTCTCTTCTTTCCAGTGTGGCTTGCATCTTGGGAAGTATCGTCATTCTTCGTTCCCTGATCGTCAGAGTCAAAGTAGTAATCATTTATTTGAGCTTATTCATCAATATATTTCGGGTCGCATACGTGTTCACGATCTCCAGGGACATATCTTGTTGTTGGGATGATTATTCTAGACTTTCTCGGACAGAAAAACAAGTCCAAAGCTGGTTTTATCATTAATCTTTTATTAATGAAATAATGAACATTTTCTCTGCTACTGTCAAGTTTATTCGCTCTGACAATGCCTTAGAGTTATGCACGTTACAGTTATCTGAATTCTTCAGGTATCTTGGTATTGTAATATATCAGACTTCATGTGCTTACACTTCTCAGCAAAACAATGTTGCCGAACGCAAACATCGTCACTTGATGTGACCAGGACACTTTTGATCAATAATCGTGCTCCTCACTCTTTCTGGGGTGATGCGCTCCTCACTGCTTGCTACTTGGTGAATCCCATGCAATCTTCTATCTTAGAAGAGAAGGTTCCTTACTCGATTGTGTTTCCCGAGAAGGACTTGTTCTCTCTTACACCTCGTATGTTTGGTTCTATTGCTTTTGCACAATCATACGTCTTGTCGTGACAAGCTCTCTCCTAGAGCTGTCAAGTTTGTCTTTATAGGCTACTCTCGTACCTAAAAGGGGTGTCATTATTTTGATTTAATTCGACGGAAGTACTATGTTAGTGTTGTTGTCACCTTCTTCGAGTTTTTATTTCTCTCCTACAGGTGACAAGTTGACACCACTTGGCTATGTAGAGGAGGTATATATGCCCCTTCCTCCTATGGTTGCACTACCTCCAGTGCATACACCACCTCATCACCTCCACCACCAGCACCTCTAGCGCATACACATGCACCACCATCTAGTACGTTGGCCCATCTGTTATCATATTTCTATGTTTGCATGCGTCGTAGAGCTCCCTGCTTACGAGCCTTCCCCATCATCCAGCACATTCTAGGTATATAATGAGTACATTGTCTCTACTAATGGCACTGGTGATTTGTCCATGAAGCAAGATTCTTTATTGGATGAGAAGGTACCCTCTCATGAGGGTAGTTTACAATCTAAAGAGGAGGCAGGTGATCTGGATGTGACTATTGCTCTGCAGAAGTAGAGACATACTTGTGCTACATATCCTTTTGCATCCCATGATTCCTTGTGCTGACTCTCAGAGGACTTCAAGAGGTCTGTCGTCTAACTATCAGCCGTGCAAATACAACAAACATATCATGAGATGATACAGGACAGTCAATGGCATCTTGCCATGGAGGAGGAGATGGTCAAATTACAGTCATGTGGCACATGGAGCATTGTTACAGTTCCTACAGGAGCATCTGTTGTACGATGCAAGTGGGTGTTTACGATGAAGCACCGAGCAGACAACAGTGTGGCTCGCTACAAGGAGAGACTTGTGGCTCGTGGGTTCATCCAGACATATAGGGTGGACTGGCAGGATACTTTCTCTCCAGTAGCTCGGGCATTCTACACTACAGATCCTTATTTCTTTTGCAATGACATAGGATTGGCCCCTGTGGCCCTATATCAGCTTGATGTGAAGAATGTATTTCTCTATGGTGATCAGCAGGAGGAGGTCTACATGCAACAGTCACATGGATTTGATGAGAGGGGTGTCAGAAGGTTTGCAGACTTCACAACGCGATCTATGGCCTTAAGAAGAGTCCAAGAGCAAGGTTCTAAAAGCTCTCAAATTTGATAGAATAGCACGGGTTTGTGAGATCGACTACAGATCATTCATTGTTTCTTCAGAGGTCTCAGATAGGTACCATTGCCATACTTGTTTATGTTGATGTTAACATTGTTACTGGGGATAGTGAGCAGGGCACCCAGGCTGCTGAGGATTTCCTTAATCAGCAGTTCGTAACCAAGACCTTGGCAGTCTACGTTACTTCCTTGGACTAGAGTTCGCCAGGAATCAGCAAGGTCTTATGATGACCTAGAGGAAGCATGCTACATATATTCTCTCTTAGACGAGCATGGCAGATTACAGACCTGTCATGGACATGAGCATGAAGTTGTACGATGATGACATTGAGAAGGTAGACAAGAGGAGATATATGGAGCTCATTGGGAAGCTCCTATATGTAACTATCACCAAGCCAGATATATCATTTGCAGTGAGCAGAATGAGTCAGTTCATGGAGCAACCTAGACAAGCGCATATAGATGAAGTCCATATGATTCTGAGGTATCTGAAGACCTCACCAGGCACTCGTCTTCTATTTAGCAGAGGCGCATCCCTTGTCGTTACAGCTTGTGCAGATGCAGATTATGTGGGATGCCCAAAGGACAGGAAGTCTACCTTTGGCTTTGCAGTATTCATAGCGAGTTCCTTAGTATCATGAAGGAGCAAGAAGCATATGGTGGTCGCCAGATTCAGTGCAGAGTCAGAGTATAGAGTCATGGCACACAGGAGTTCAAAGATGATGTGGTCAGATCCATTCTAACTAACCTAACTGTTGAGGTGCCTCTTCCCATGCACCTCCAATGCAACAACCAGGTTGCTCTCTTCATTGCCAACAATCCAGAGAGGACCAAGCATATCGAGGTAGACTATCACTACATTCGAAATATGATTCAGAAGGGATCTCCACTACTCATGTTAGCTTAGGAGATCATATTGCAGATGTGTTCACCAAGGTTGTGGCCAGAGGGCCATTCCAGAGATGTTCCAAGCTAAGCATGATTGATATCTACGCTCCAGCTTGAGGGAGTTGTTGAGATATTAGTTATCATTTATTACTTTCTTGTATTTTCTTTTCTTTATGTATATATTATGTAATTTTTCCAACATGTTTCTCCTCTATATAAAAGAACCATGGGGCCTCATGAATAAGCAATCCATTGTTTTCCTTCAACACATTCTCTTCGACGCTTACTCCTAAATTAATATTAAGCCAACTCTTTTTTTAACCATTAGTTTATTTTTTTATTCTTGATTAGAATTTTTGAGAAATTTCTTGGTTAGATATTTTAATTCAACTATTTTGTATAACCATTCATTTCAAATCTATTTGGTTATATCCGTCTCTTTTTAAGACCATCCATTTGAATTCTATCCTTGGTTATTATTAATTATTTTAGACATTCAGTTGTTTTCTGATTAACTTATTTTAGTCATCCAGTTGTTTTCTAATCCTGGTTAGTATTGTTCTTGGACTTTACTTTTCACTTATAAAAGGGACCTTAAGCTAGCTATTGAAAATAACTCACACAACACTTCTCTCATGATCTCATCTCTTCGTTACATTAGAAGGAAAAATCTTTGAGAAGCTTTACTCTATGTTATTTGTTCCAGTGCTCAGCTTCCATAGTCATTCTGCTTGCAAAATCATCGGTTTGCATTTATATTTTATATGAGGATCTATTCGCAAATTGTCAGTATTCACTTGTTCATATTGCATTGCATACTTGAGAATGTCCTGGCATAATTTGCATTTTTTTTTATCTTGGCTAAGAGGCGTTTGGTGTAAAGGTCTTCTCTTCTTCAACAGAGGATAAAACCTTTGGAGGGGAAATTAAGGTATTTTTAGAAAAGTCTTTCTTGTGCAGATGACAGACTTTGTTGTGGTTGTGCATCTTGAGACGTTCTTGGCAAAAGCCTTTCTTCTTGTGTATAAGATAACTTGGGGTAAGTTATGTACTTTGTAAAAGATTTAGATTACACCATGTAGTTCTTATAGTGAGAGTCTATAAGCCTAAGGTTGGCTAAGTTCATGCACATGATGTAGTCTAATAAGGTGAACCTGCATAAATCTATATGCATCGTGGTTGCTTGTTCTTATACTTGTTTCCGTAATATTTTATTGTTGCTTGTTACAGTACAAGTTTCTAAATGTTTATAACCTCGAAGTACTGTCCCCCTCCCCAATATTACTTAGGGATGGTGGTAAGTTCAATTATTAGAGGGATGATTAGACTGAGGAGGGGGCTTTTCGCGACCGCCTCACATGTCTGTTTGATTTGGCTCCTAACTAGAATCAAGAAGTGGCAGAGGTTTGGACCAATGATGCTTGGACCCCCACTCTTCAAATCACAAAGTTTTCACCAACTGGGAGGATTTTTAGGATGATGGAAGTTTTTATCTATAGTTCATGGCCTGCCTAGTGGTCATGACCTTTGGATTTGGTGCAAAAGGAGATTCTCGGTGAAGAAGCCCTATAAAGTTTTTCAACCACCATAATTTTCAATCTAGAGATTCCTACCCATGATAGCAAGAAGATTTATAGTTTAACGTCCCGGTGAAGGTCGAGATCTTCATGTGATTGTCGAAGTGAGGGCATGTTTTGACTAAGGAACTCGATGCTTGAATCTTCTGGGGCACCAATGAGGCTCGCGCTACTTTAGGACAAGGGAAGACATGGACCACATTTTCCTCACCTGTGTTAGCTCCAAAGAAGCATGGAATGCAATTTTGATCAGTGAATTGAACCAAACAATTGCATCACACTTCTACGATTCCATTTGGTCCAACCGGAATGACATGGATAGAGGAAGGTACTCAATTTTAGCTTTAAATTGAGCGTTATGGTTGGCAAAGAATGATGTTGTTTTCAGTTGGGGGAGATTTTAAGTTGAGAATGTTCTTGAACAAGCCATGGTTCTTGTAGAGCTCAAAATTTCTATTCCTTTTTTATGTGAATATAAAATTTTATGCACCAATTCAGGTGTGCATCCATTTTTTCCTCAAAAAAACCTTATCATTGCCGAAAGTGTTGGGTGTTGTTATCAGAGTCCAAATGTGTATCTCAACACGTAACAAGTTTCACTAGGAAGTTGTCGCGAGTGCTGGATCGGAAATGTTTGTTTCTCACGGTTTGATTGTAACCATATTAGTAGCCTTTCGTGTTAGCTCGCCTTGACCATGACCAAGTTTGTGGACAAAACAACAAACCAAGGACACGTGAGGGAAATAAAATAAGATCCATGTTAGTGAAAAAATATAGTATGGGGTTAATCTTTGATGACCGAGGAAGACATACGTTTAATAAGGTATAACATGCCATCAAGATGGCATCTCCCCAAGAGGTCATAGAAGTGTTGATATACACGAGGAGTATGCGAGCAACATCAAGGATGTATCAGTGTTCCCTTTTCGCAACTCCATTTTGTTGAGATGTGTAGGAAAAAGATTTTTGGTGGATAATTGATGCAATATTTCCCAAATTCATGGGCCGGATCAAATTGAAGCAAATTGTAAATTTGGGGATTTCTTTAACATTAGGGATTTTCGTCCTAATTTAGTTGACCGGTTAATTTTATTTGCGTTAAATAAATTGGGATCGATTATAATCTCAATATTTATGGTAGATTAAGTTAGTTAGTGGGTCAATCAGAGTAATTTAGTGTCCGATTAGGATTTTATTCAATTGTCATTTTATTTCATTAGCAAGTTTGTAATTAGACCCCCTCCCTATATAAAGGGAGCACTAGTTCGTTGCAGCGTAGATCATATTATGAATTAAAAATTGAGTTTTGGTTTGGAGAGAGTCTCCATCATTATCTCCTTTCTCCCAATTTTCTAAGGTTTCTCTTCTCAACCCCGTCTCTCTCTCAACCACACGAGGCACGTCGCGGTTCTAATTTCACCTCCCATCCCACCAATTTCTCATCTGCATCAAATGGTATCAGAGCATGGCAACCGAATCATCCTTACGATTTGATGATCATGTCGACTATTGACGGGTAAAATTCGACCCGAGACGATTGGGTCAAGTTCACGTTCGCGTCAACAAAGGTTCAAGCATCGTCTTCAAGCAAGCATCAAGGTATAAACATGGTTGGGTTCATGGTTACAAGAAGATATAATCAATCGCAATGAAGATTCACACGATACATCATCAATACAACACATGTTTGATGAATATTCATGCAAAAGGAATATTTCACTGCAGATGTCTTGTACACGTAGATAGATCCAGGACCCGTCTTTGATGTCGGTCCTGTGGATGAAGAAGATGAAATCCTTGATCTGTCTACCTTCGAAGTTGATGAAATTCCCACGGAGACCTTCACGGTGGTTGCCTATCCAACAACAGAAATCACCCCTAGGGTTTCTGCGATGGTCAAAGCCCTACCCCTCGATGGTTGAGGTATCTAGCATTCCTCCATGTCTTAAAATTATAGCGGAGTACCATCACCGTCAAGTTCAACGCCTTGGCCCTCTCCTTCACAAGCATCATCTCTGTCACCATCAGCGTCAAGATAAATGCCACAACCAACTCTTGCCACACCTTCGCAGGAGCCTTCAACTGGGTCGCCTCCATTTCACAGTTTGTCGTCGCAAGCCGTTAACTTTCACTGCGACAGGTGCTCGAGCACGCTCACCCCTGCGTTTTAGTGAGCGCTGGAGTCACAAGCGTCTCTACTCATGCCATTTCGCTCGCCATCGTTTTCGTTGCGGATGAGTAAGGTCCCCACAGTGGCATCACCATCACAACTTCCTCCCATACTGTTGTTGCAGCCCTCGTCAAAGCCACAATTTGCCACCATCCTCGCCTCAGAAAGTGCCACTGCCTCATGATTCGGACGAGCGAAACCCTGACGCAAGAGGTGGAGTTCTCTGCAAAGAGAATCAAACCCCTTAATAAATGGGATAAAGGGTTGATTGTCGATGTTGCTGGCTGCAATTGCCAATATTTACTGCATTTACAAGAAACCATACACGGATTTACAGCCCCGTGGAAGTCGGGAACACCTGAGGCTCCTTGAGAAAGGGGATTTGTTATGGGTGTATTTCATGGAAAACCCAATTCTCGATTGCTTTTTATATAGGCTTCCATGGATTTACTATTTTCTTTTCATGGAGATGTTCCCATTATTCGTATTTGGTAAGGTGGAGGTCAAATTACAACAACCAGCATCATGTGATTCCAGAAACTACAGGAAGAGTAATGGCTGGGTTTGAGCAATTTATCCAATCAAGACTTGACGAGTTACTGCTTTTAAAGTTTTGCAAACAACTTAAAGGTTCTGGAAATGTAAATATTGGACACTCAGGCAAGAAATTTATTGACAGGATGTCCCACTTTGAACAAAAAGTTGAAGTAGAGAGACTTGTGGTGAAAGATGTGCCTAAATGAAAGCGTAGGAAAATTGCGGCCACGCTCTTGACGGGAGAAAAATTACAAATGTAGCATTGAAAGGAAAGAGAAATGGTTCAAATTAGGAAGATGAACCAACTTCTAATAGAATTCTCCAACAACAGATCAAAGATAAAGCAATTCCTCAGGAGACGAATTTTTTTTCAAGCGATAAAAAATTGATGTAATATTTCCCAATTTGATGGGATGAATCAAATTGAAGCAAGTTGAAGATTTGGGGATTTCTTTAACATTAGGGTTTTTCATCCTAAATTAATTGGTTGGTTAAATTTATTTATGCTAAATAAATTAAGATTGATTGTAATCTTAATATTTATGGTAGATTAAATTAGTGGATAACTAGAGTATTTTAGAGTTTCATGAGGATTTATTTAATTGTTATTTTATTCCGTTACCAAGTTTGTAATTAGATCCTCTCCTATATAAAGTGGGCACTAGGTCATTGTAGTGCGGATCATATTATGAATTAAAAATTGAGTTTTGATTCGGAAAGAGCCTCCACCATTATTTGCTTTTCTCCCAATTTTCTAGGGCTTCTGCTCTCAATCGCGTCCCTCTCTCAACAACGCGAGATGCGTCGCGGTTCTAATTTCTCCTCTCATACCTCTGATTTCCTGTATGCATCAATAATCTCAAGACTGAAGAAAGTCGTGCAAAAACATCATGCAAAATTCAAATGAATTATCAGAGCAAGTAACTTTGATGGAAGCATGGAGTTGATTTTTAAATTTATTTGACAAAAATATGTATTCACTTTGAGTATAATAGAAACACAAAATATTTCATCAACAATAACAAAGTAAAAATGATGACCCTAATGATCATGAAAATGGATGGGACGCTAAATATTTAAATGCAATAAAATAAAAAGGATGAATTAAAATGAGGCATCACGCCTTGGAAAGGAGTTGCGACGATTTTTTTTAGAAGAAAAAGGTGAGATGTGAGGAGACGCCCACCCATAAATTTCTATGTATAGGTGTGTTGATGTTCCAGTTAGAAGATGCGAGATTTGGGATGTTGAGACATCTAAGAGAGGGCACGAAAAGTCCAAAAAAACTATTTGAAGGGATCTTAATTATTTGGATCTAAGTAGAAGAATGGCCCAAAATAGAACTGAATAGAGGTAAAGAAAACCTACCCTATTTTATGAGGGAGAAGGATTTGTTGTTGTTGTCGTCACATCAACGAAAATTGTATGTTGATGCACCAGTTAGAAGATACAAGATTTAGGATGTTGAGGTGGCTAGAGAGGGCAAGGAAGGTCCAAGAAGTGTTAGAAGGAGACTATCTGAAGGAATCTTAATTACTTGAATCAGTCCAAGAATGATCCAAAATAAAGCTGAATGGAGGCAAAGAATCCATGTAATCAATTCTACTTAATTTGGGAAAAGGCTTTGTTGTTGTTGTATCCACATCAACAAACAAAAAATAATTACAAGAAAAGGTCCGAAGACTTTTGCATGTTCAAAGGCATTCTCGATATACCGTTTTCTCGAAATATGAATCCATTCTGTGCAACGCTGCAAGCCACATTGATCATAAAATAGTTGTCTCCCAAAGCTTTGTGGTGCTCCTCCCATGACCAGGTCCAACCATGAAATCCCAAAAACCAACCCAATCAGAGGTTGCCACCGAATCAATATGTCACCGCCCAAACCTCCCTTGAAAAAGAGCAGCCAAAGAAGAGATGTGTGGCATCCTCCTCTGTTGATTTTTTACAAAAACCATTGGTATGTGCCACTAGTGCTAGGAAATCCATAGCTCTTCACTCATCAGTCATCAAATGATCCCTCCTTAATACCCAGATGAAAATAGGTACACGCGTTGAGGCCTTCCACTACTATATTTCCTGAAATCATATGAAGTAATTCCATGATCATATATCATCTCCAAATAGAAGGCCTTGTATGCCTTTTGCACCATGCAGTAACCATCTACCCATGACCAGGGGTCTATAGTATTAGAAAAGTGCTACATTCCAGTAAGACCTCTATAAGAAATAAGAAGTTCCCAAAGTGATGATCTTACAATGAAATATGAAAAATGGGGACCCCCTTCCCTGGTGCTCTGCACAATACAACAAACATCGGGTGCAAGAACACAAAGACAGGTAAAGCGGAACCCAAGTCCCCTCGATCATGGCCAATCATCAATCCAAAAGAGAAAGTGCCACAATTACACACAACATGCTTCATAAGCAGGAGCCCCGGAAGAATAGAATAAATGCCCCTCCAGAAGTTGGAGGGCAAGTTCATATCACCAAATTGTGCACCGAGATCCAAAGAAGTCCCATAGATGGAGTGAGCCATCCTACAAAGCATATCAGACCCATCGTCCCAAATGCGGGTCACCCATTTCGACAACAAAGCTCCATTCGTTTCTTCCACGCTCATAATTGCCTGTCTACCATCCTCCTCCCTGAACAACAGGGCCTTCCGCTACATCGAAGGCTTCTATCGTGTCTCCCCAGAAAAGGTCTAGAAAAAAAACATCGCATCAGCACCTCCAACTCCCCCTAACCTTAGCGAGCAACAAGCGCATGGAAGGGGAAAATACAGGTATAGCAGATGGATTCGTCTTCAGATGCACCCCCCCCCCTCCCCGCATGACAAACATGTTGCACGTCACATGACCAACTTCCGCTCCATCTTCTTGATCACATGCAGACAATCTAATTGGCGAAGTCCATATGCCACCAACGGTAACCCAAGGTAAAGTACAAGGAGCGCCCCAGCTGTTTATGAAGGGCAGCCTCATTATCCTCAATCTCCCCTCACTAATTCCAAGAGGAATAAAAGCAAACTTAATACGGTTGATTTGTTGGCCAGAGATCATCACAAACAACTCAAGCATAATGGTTACGCCCTCATGAGACTCTGGCTCTCCATCCACAAAGAAGATGGTATCATCAACGTACTGAAGTATGAGCATAGAGATCTCCCTAGTACTGAAACCTACCAAAGATCCTCCATCTTTAGCCTTAGAAACCATTCTGGAAAAGACATCAATAACACGTACAAAAAGCAAGGGTGCCGAAGAAGAGCCCTGCCTAAGCCGCACTGCGGCTGAAAGGAACCCTCCTCATGCTTACCATTCACCAAGATTGCATAGAAAGATGTCATCACACACCTCTTGATCCAATCAATCCACATGCTTGAAATGCCTCTATGGTGCAAAGACACTTAGACAAACCTCCAGTCAACACAATCATAGACTTTAGAAAATTCCACCTTACACAAAAAAACCCAATGTCCTCTTTACTACTCTACGATAAATTCAGAGGCCAATACCACACCATCCATCATGTGTGACCAAGGATGAAAGATGTTGAGCATGGTCAATAATAAAAGGCCAAGAACCCTGTGCAACCTGATGGCCAGCACCTTCACCGCGATAACATAAATAGCATTAAACAAAGCAATAGGATATAGTTCCTCCACCCTTCACACCACGTACTTCTTAGGCAAGAGGAACAAAAGGGACCGGTAAAGCCACTCGAACCCATGGTTTGTCAGACATAACTCTTCCACCACGTCCAACATCTCCTGACCCATCATGCCCCAAAATTCACTGATGAAGAAAATCTGAAAGACATCCAAGCTCATGGACCCATCCGCATTAAGGTCAAAGGTCGCCTGCCTTTCCAGCTGGCACCACCACCAGGTACATGCATAGAAGGCCATGTCGGCGATATATCGTCGATATATCGGTTTCGATAAGGTCGGGGTTTCGATATTACCCTATATATCTTTTTACAGGGATATCAGCGATATATCGCCATATCGGCTCATATCGGTCCAAAATGACTGGATTCAGTACAAAAAATACCGGATATCGATCGATATCGTCGATATTTCGCCGATATCTCCATATATCCATGCTATTATTCATGCAAGATTGATTCAACTATTTATCTAGCTACACCCAGTATTAAAATACATATCTAACTACACCTAGTATTAAAACACACAATGGTTTATTTATATTTTGTTTCGGGTCGGGGGCGCTGCCCCTGCACCCCCACAAGGGGGGCCAACCTGGGCCCCTCCTAGCCCCCCCCAGGCTAGCTGACCGGGCAACGAGACACCCGTACTGGTAGGGTATGGTGCAACAGGAGGCATACAACGGTTCTTCAACTTGGTGTATGTTTACAAGTTATTTCATGTTGTAAGAACTTGAATGAAATCCATTTCCAATATCTATAAGTCAATTCTTCAAAACAAAATATATATAAGTCAAGAATCAAAACATTAATATCGATATGTTCAAAATGATCGATATATACGATATAAGCTTCATAGATTGATCGATATGTGTGATCTAAGAGTATATTTGTAAGTTATTTAGTGATCTAAGAACTTGGATGAACTCCATTTTCAATATATATAGGTCAACAACTAACAGAGTAACAGTACCAGCGGTATTTTCGATATGACCGATATGTGCAATATACGGATCATAGTCTTCACAAATGATCTATATGTGTCATCTAAGTGTATATTTGTAAGTTATTTAATGTTATAAGAACTTGAATGGAATCCACTTCTAATATCTAAAGGTCGGGAATAAACATTAACATGGATATGTTCGATATGATGACCGATATGTGCGATATATTGGCTATAAATGATCGATATGTGTGGCATTAATGTGTATTTGTAGGTTATTTGTTGTTTTAATATCTTGTATGATCTTAATTTCTAAAAAATGATTAAAAAATAGCTTTTTTGAGCCATTTCCGACATTTCCACCGATATCGTCGATATATCGACGATATATCCCGAATCCCGATATATCCATTTCCAGGTGGACTGAAACGATATCGATATCGATACGGCCTTCCTTGGGTACATGTCAACTAAGCTCAAAAAATGGTGTCTCACTGCATTGTTGAGGACGGTCACCCACCACTTCCTCACCATCCACCTTAATGGAGCGTACCAAGTTGCGTTGTTTGCACCCACTTGTCATTGTTGTTAGCCATGTGAGCCCGAGACGAACCATTCCTACAATAAATGTTATTGTAATATTTGATTTATCAATAAAAGTAATTAGTTATTTCAACTTCAAGGATTTTGTTATACAAATATTGTCAACTTCACAATGTTGACATAAATTATAAAAATAGCAATCACATTTTCACAATGTTGACCAAATATTGTCAACTTCAAGGATTTTGTCATCCAAATGTAAAAATAAATAGCATAAATAAGTAGAATCCATAGCCAAATGTAAAAATAGACAATATAAACAAGTAGAATCCATAACCAAATGTGAAAATAAACAATATAAACAAGTAGAATCCATAGCCAAATGTGAAAATAGACAGCATAAACAAGTACTAATAAGATGCTAATGACAAATCACAAATAAGATGTGCTATGTTGTTGTTTAACATTTATCAACTTCAAACAAATTAAATAACATTCTGCAAATCCTAGTGCTGTACAAAATGCACTTGCATTGGAATAAAATGGCAATATTTAGAATGAAAAGGTCTGCAATAACCTGACTTTAGAAAGGCAGGAGCTACACGCACACGGGGCTCCAACGCGCGGGGCTCCACCTGACAGTAGAAAGACAGTAGAAAGGCGCGCAAGCGGCTCCAAGGCAGCGGGGCTTCAAAGCAGCGAGGGTACCGGCTACACGCACACGGGGCTCCAACGCGCGGGGCTCTAAACAGCGAGAAGACGAGGTGTGCACTTGGCGGCAGGGCTGTACGCACGGGGTTCCAAACCGCAAGAGGCGGCGGGGCTGTGCGTGCGGCAAGAGGAGGAGCTCCAAACGGCAGGAGGCGTCGCTCCAAATGGCAGGAGGCGGAGGGTTTCGCGAGAGGGCTATGGAGGCGGAGGGTTTCGCGAGAGGCTAGGGTCGGGACTCGGGGGTTTGCGAATGGGGGGCAGGGTTCTGGAGCGGGGGGTGTTGAGGGTTAGGTTAGGTCAGCTTTTTTTTAATAAGAGATTTAAACGGCTGCTTAAACGGCCTTGTAAATGACCGTTTAATACCGCTTAATCGGTCAGACCGCATATGAGCCGACTTTTCTTAGTCGGTTCGGTTGGTGACCGCATGTGTTTAAACGGCCGTTTAAACGACCGTTTAAGCCGTTTTTTGCATCCTTGGTTCACGTTTACGATAGAAGAAGTTCCAGCATCATCTCCAAGCAAGCATGAAGGCACAACTATAGATGGATTCATTGCTAGAAGAAAATACATCCATTGATGGAAAACATTCATCCAATACAACATGCATACAAAGCGTGTTCAATGGAGATATTTTTCGATCAAGAAGAGTAATTCATCGATACAACTCCCATACACTTTTCCTTCAAAAAAAAATAACTCCCATACAAGAAACGAAGAAGCATGAATTATCTGTAATGACATCATTGTGGATGAGGTCGTTAAAATACCCATGAAATACCTCATGGTTACAGTCCAAGAGGCCCAAGCGTCATCGCTACCAACAATGACATTGGCACCACCACCACCAACTTCTCCAAAGCCAACACTGCCACAACCCACACCACCTCATCCCTACCTGACTGCCAGCATCTCCTCAGCCATCTGCCACCATCGTGGGAGAGCAGGAGACCTCTCCAATGGCCGCCACCCTTGACCTCGAGCTGCTAGCGTCGACCTCCTCAATATTGTTGTTGCCATAGCTTCAGCAATCAGCATCGAGCCAACTCGACAGGAGAAGATGTCACCATTAATGACCTCTTCGTCGTTCTCGTGCAGTGCACTTCCACTACTATCGACTTCACCGCCATTATCGGCGCTACGGTAAAAGCTCTCGATTCCGATGCCACCATTGTCCATTGCTCCCTCCCTGGAGTAGGCTCCACCATGGGAAATCCAAAGGCTGACTGTGCTCGTTCGCATGCACCAACGAGTATTGGTGCTTGGGGCTTGATGTAGTGTGCCATCACTGCACGCCACCAAGCCACTGCAAGGAGTGCTCGAGAGCATTAGTCCACGCGCACCAACAAGTGTTGGAACCATCGATTCCAGTACCACCCCTCTGCTCGATCTCTCTCTCTCTCTCGTCGCCTCCATTACTGCTACTCCCAGGAATGTCACCGTGACGGCCATCACCTGAAGAAACTCCATTGTCCGCGATGCCCTTTCCTCTCATTCCAAACCCGTCGTCACCGCCACAGTTGGGGAGTGGAGAAAACCCTAGTATAGGGCACGGGATTCTCTCCGTAAGGAATTGTGCCATTACATAATAGGGATTGGTTGCTAAGGGGAATTACCACGAAGGCTCCTCCTCAAAAAAGTACTTATCTAATGATAAAAATATGGGAGAGCTTTTGTAGAGACTTTCATAAGTTAAGGGGTAGAGAAATTGCACATGCGTCCTCTAGTGGAATATAATTACAAACATAATGTTGAATTGGAAAAATGATTCCAATAGGGCAAGATTGGCCTAAAAAATGAATGAAACTTTCCAATGCTTGACCCAACGATCAAGCAACTCATCATGAGATGAATTTTTTGAAGCGAGGGGAATTGATGCAAGTATGTATTTACATTAAATAAATTGAGATCGATTATAATCTCAACATTTATGGTCGATAATGAGAGTTAGTCATTTTAGAAAGTCAATTAGGGTTTAGGAGTCAATTAGATATTTAAATGGTGATTAGATTTAGTTCCTTTATTTTATTTGTAACTCACCCCTCCTTGTATCAAGGGGTTAGCATCCATCATTATCTCCTCTTCTCTCATAATTTCTAGGGTTTCTATCCCTCAACTCCATCCCTCCCTCATCCTGAAATGTGTGTCGCATTTTTTTCTCCCCTATCCGTCCTCGATTTCATCTGGATGCATCATTCTGCAACCAAGGGCGCTCAAAATAGAAAATAGTGCTTACGTGCTGACCATCACCCGCCTCCTAGCAAATCGACATATGGTCGAATGTGACCTAGGTAAGGCCATCACAAATTCTGAAGGAAAACTCTTCAACATCCCCGCAACAAGGAAACATTCCAAGTGGGACCTCGAAGAGATGTTCCTCTAGGTGTACTTCTAAAAAGGAAGTTGACCACAATGGCAATGCCATAGGACACAACATGCAGTATCAAAATGGTGGTAACATATACAGTATATGAAGTCTGCATCATGTAACAAACACCCTTCTTTTCACGGCCATATCCACTATCCTGCCTTATTAGTAAATTCTCATAATAAAATAGTAACAGTGTCAAAAATTGCTCGACGGGCCAGTTCATAGCAATCCAATTAATAGAAAGCAAGCTCAATGACAAATCATGGACTAAAAGGACTCACTAAAGCCTGATATGGGATAATAGTTGTATCACCCCTTATCCCTAACCATGGATAGGAGAACAACATCCAACATCCATCAGCGAGTTTGATTGTTTGTCCCTTAAGAACATATGGAAATCTGGTAAACAATCGTACATTCCCACATAGGTGACGAGAAGCAATGTGAATTGCAGTAGGAGAAATTGTATATAGATTATGAATCATTTCCTGAAAAAGCGTAAGTTGGTTAAGTCAATTAAACAGGTCACCATACTCAGTGGAAGAGACAGGAATCATTGTCGAATTCCTCGTTAGTATCATGGTGAGCAATAAGTTGGATGGCCATGTTTTTGCTAACAATTGTCCTTAATATGGCATGGTTTTCCATAATGTGTGCATCGTCTGGTTTAACCTACGTCCACTAGTGACTGACCATCGTTTCTTTGGGCCACATTCACGACCACTTTTGTGACCATGGGTGACCACCATGGCAGAGACAGCATCTGGAATTTAAAGATTTATCACGCAGATAGAAATTTGGCTCAAACTATAGGCCCCCAACCCTCCACTATAGTAGGTACCTCTGGAAGCCTCAAAATCTGGTTACTTGCAGCTTCATATGCAAAATCAAGGCATGCAAGAAATTACTCACCATACATGTGTTCTAAATGAAATCTGGGAAAGGCGTGAATACAATACCACAACTTTGTAGGGTCTCAAAGGATTCCTACATCTTAGAATAGTTATGTAATTTGGACATCTAATCCATCTCATATGAACAACATCAATCAGGAGTTCAAGATCTTCAATGTATACCTAGCAAATAAATGTGGTTCACAGAGAGTCCATATACATTTTATCATGGGATAGTGAAGTGCTTCACTGACAATCCATGGAAAAAGTGTGAATCAAAACCATGTCTTCGCAAGCACATCGTCACGCTTCCACAAAAGTGTTTGCCCTACCTTTTTTAGGACTCCTCATCTTTCAGGATATGCTTTGTCGTGTGCACCATGACGATGTGAATATAGGGTCGTCATTTCACCATAGGCAATTTGTAGTTGACTACTAAAACTGTGCATATCGGATGACATTCCTAAAAAACGAGCCCAATGAAACACGTAAAACATTGTTACGGAAAGTCGAAGGTATCTCGTTTAAAGGGTGTTGAGGGCGACGTCAATGGTGGAAGTTGTTTTGTTATTGGAAGTTGAGGGCGAGAAGAGACAGTGTTGGAGGGTTGTTCTTTGCGTTGTTGTGGTCGGGAGGGGAGCGGGATTTCTCGAATGAGGTATCTGTTGGACATGCGAGCCCACGGCGAGCCATTATGCAATAAATGTTATTGCAAATATCATTCCCTGATCAGAAATGAAGAATAACTAATTTGCATAATAGGTCCCTTAGTACAATTAGGGTTATGTATCATGGCCGTCTTGATGATCATACAGATGTTGATTCAATTATTGAATCATAGAGGCTGGTGCTTCGATGAATATCTAAAAAGTTAGATTGGGGACTCATCAAGTACCGGCAAATGATTGTTAAGAGATGATCTCCAGCGTGAGTAGGAGATGGCAATCCTTTCTCACTTGGCTGATATCTGACCGACCACTTGATGCATGTCCTCTGCATGGGAATAGAGATTCGGAAGTGTCAAATTAGTTAGGTCAAAGAGTTGACTTAAAGAGATCGAGGTAACCACAGTCCTATGTCGTATATTGTCACGATATAGGCACGCATCCTCTGACAGGAGACAGATGTGTTACTATATGTCTGAGTATGTACATTTGGCATACCAATAGGTTAATGACCTAATCAAAGTCTATACACCGGCACGCTGGTGTGCATATAAGGGCATATGAGTAATACGATCTCTCAAAGGGATCATAAGGGTTCATTACTGAACCGGAAGACATGAGCTCACTCATGAGATATTGGAAAGAATCAAATTCCGTGTGCGGTCATCTCGCTTTGAAAGCTCGACTGAATTTGTAGGTTTAATATATACTTTTGGAAAAGTATATGATCAACAACGGGGTATAATATATGCTTTTGGAAAGAATATGATCGATACCAACTCCCAATGATCGAATGAGAAACTTGATGATAAATCTCTGAAGTAGACAGTGTAAAATTGATCTTATACTTCATGTTTATTCTGGGCCTTCCGGTATGCAGGATATACATGTATTAGAAATGCCTGAGGGTGATGTGATCATAAACGATTGTATAACCATGACACTTCCATTCCGAGGGAGTGATGAAACAGGTCTGGATTTTAGTGACCCTCTCATAGAGAAGTAATCTAATCTTAGTCCAAATGTTGGATATTAATCTGAATGTGATTCAGGTGTAATGAGAAGATTAGATTTGCGGTCTTGATTTAATCAAGCATCTATGGGAGGTCCGTAAGATCTAGATTTGAGATGTGGTCTCAATATCCAAGTCACTATACGTGGAACAATACAATCACGGATAGCACTATCCATATTAATCAGGTATATTATAAATGTGATTTATAATATATTAAAAAGAGCATATTATGATTTATATTTGTTGATTAATTATTAATGTGAATTGGATTCACATTGAATGATTAATTGAAAATACAATTACGTTTTGTTATGGGTTGTGAATGAGATTGAGATTCACATAATTTCAATGGCTTGATTGAAGTTTTAATAAGATAATTGTGAATTATTTTTGTGAAAAATATTTACAACAATTGTTGTTGTAAATCTTGGAGATATCATGAGATAATGAGATCTCATGAGATGATTGGTAGCCATCTCCCCTTTTTTGGGGGGATGAGGTTTATCTCCTCAGTATCTCCAAGACCAGTCAAAGTGATTTAAATTGGGATTAATTATGTTGATTTATCAATATAAATTAATTAAAATTAAATCAATTGTTGTTGTAATTTTACAACAACATCTTAGTCATTGAAAAAAACACAAATCAATCTCAACCATTGATTATGTGTTGTCCGTGGATTGAGATCCATGGACTCCCAAAACCCTATATAAGAAGAGGCACCCCTTGCTCTTTGAGACACACATTTACAACGTAAACTAATGCTCTCTTCCTCTCTCTCTCTCTACACGCCAAGGCTCTCTCCCTTTCTCTCTCGTGTGGCTGTCCACCATGGAGTTTTTGAGAGAGTCGTCATCGCCGCAGCATCGTCGTTATGCTGCCGGAGTACTTGCTCGTAGATCTCCGTCTTTTTCGGTGTGCCTCGCTCGTGAAGAAGACGTAGGATCTCGTGTGACGAGATCAGGAGATTCGTCGCTTGGATCATCAATATGGATTGCGAGAAGGACGCGTCTCATCAACGCGCTCGCAAGCGTCTCCTCCGTCGGATCGAACTTGAGACAGGAGGTCTCCTCGTTTAGAGACTCGATCGCAACCATGCTTCAAGAGGTAAACCTTATGCCTATTGTGGTTTAGATGAAACGATCTGAGAAAGGTTCCTAAATCATGTGGTTTCATCTCATTTAATTTTTTTTAAATTCCAATACCCGGAGCAACAAGTGCGACTAGTCGCTCCCGATCGCATTCGATGTGATCCACACGCTTCCGTGATGCGCTTGAGGATCTTCCCATATCCTTCAAGTGGTATCAGGGCCATATTTTGGGGGTTTTGGATGTGATCCATAAACCTAGGAAGACTTGGGTTCATAAGGATTGTGAAAATTTTATCACATTTCAATTTTCGCAGTCCTGTTTTGTGATAAATTTTCGACCATGTTTAAAACGTTTAAACACGAAGTTTTTGTTAGAGTATTTGGAGCATGCGTCACTTATGTAATAGGTGGGTAAATGGATCCCTCCAGGGTCCATTTACCCCACCACTGAGTTTAGTCCCATACCGCCTAGTGGTGGGACTTGGAGGTCCTGTGGAAGCTATATAAGGAGCCCCAGGCCTCCTGTAACAGATGAGAAAGTCAATAGACAAACACGCCCCGTTGAGGGCTTCTCCCGTGGTTTCATCCCGCTCCTTAGGGAGTAGGATTCCACGTAAAAATCCCGTCTTCTTTATATTTCTTTATCTTTTTTCCATGTTCGCTTCCGCATGTTTATTTTCTAACATGGTATCAGAGCCAAGTTTCGATTCTCGCGGATTATTTTTATGTTCTTTGTTTCCGAGATTCGATTGTTCATTCTTGAAGAGTATTATGTCCGAGATTTCATTATCAAGTTCAGCCGCAGCACAACAGCCGCATCTCCCTTGCGTAGCAGACCTCAGGCGGAGGTCTTTCTCTTCCGTCATATCCTCCAGGCGGCACCAGGCCTCCAGACGGAGGTCCCCACACCTACAGGTCGGGATTGATGCTACATCGCAGGCCCCATCTTCCTCTTGTGTAGCAGGGCTCCAACCGAACACGAGCAAGCCCTCTTCAGAGCCAGGCGGCATCAATATCGATACGAGGCCCTGGCGGAACCCATCAGAGTCCTCACGCCCTCCAAATCGCCACGATGGCCCAGGCGGGGCTCTTCCCTCAAGTGATGCCGCTCGGATCAGTGGCGGCGCTTCCCTATTTCCGGCGCGGGGTACCGCAGTCCATGCTTGACCCCTGGCGCAGAGAACCCCAGGCACGCACAGCAACTCCAGGCGCAAGGGGTCGCTCGACAGGCTGAGCTTTTTTTTTCAGATTCCAGTTGCAGGTAGGCGTTCGCGCTGGCTGGCTGGTGCGAAGCAGCCGCCTCCGCCCTCCCTCTGCAGACGCGTGCATATCACAACCTCTTCTCTCGCGCGCATCTTGCGACCCGCACCTCGATGCACGATCTCGCGGCGGCTTCTCTCTCCAGATCTCCCAATCGCCCAGGCGGCAACCCCCCTCCCACCGCACGCATCTCTATCTCCAGCGCGCGAACGGTGTTCTCCCAGGTGCAGGCGAGCCACCCCCACCCCCTTCATCCCTTCGGCGGCGCCAGCACTTCTTCTGTCCATTGGCGGCGGTTTTTTTTAAGAAAGGGTTCCCACGATGAGAATCCTAAGGGGAGAGGGAGCGACTTATTAAAAAAAAAAGGCCCGCGTAAAACAAAAAAAAATGAAGGGGGTCTTCAGAAGAACCGTATGACGGTATGAGTGGGAAACGCTTACAAAAAAAAAAGTTGTCCGTGAATTCTGTGTAAAAAAAAAGGGGGGGGGGGGGGGAAGGCCCAATGTCATTTTAAAAAATATATATATGGCCTATTTGTGTGAGCCCAAGTGGGCTGAACTGTTTAAGAAAAAGGGGAGGGTGTGTATTCTGTTCCAGAAAAAAAAATTTGTTTTGAAAAAAAAAGGCGCGTACAAATACAAAAGCCGTTCGCAAAAGAAAAAATTTGCAAGAAAAAGCCGTAAAAAAAATTGTTGAAACGGCTTAAAAAAAAAGAGAGGTATGTTTCTTTAAAAAAAAGTGACGGCTTAAAAAAAAGAGAAAGAGAGAGAGATAATGAAAAGCCGCAATGGATGTTTTGTCCCTTATTTATATTGTTTATGTTTTATTCATCCCCATAATTATGTTTTATTCATCCCCATCATTATGTATTATCATATCTTCTCCCAACGTGGTCAACAATGTCATTCCGACCAGTATGGGAGAAAGGGGGAGTATATGTAGAGTCACAGGTCTTGTTCTAAGATTCAGATATTAGATTTTCCAGACCGGTCAGATGTTCAGACTCTACAAATTTCAGACTCGATGATGACGCATGCCAATCATTCTTGTTGGTCGGCCAGAGCTTTCATGTGAGCCATAAGGACTCCATAGCAGAGGACTATTCCCTATGCCATTAAGGGCAAGGGTTTTCATGTGGTATCATAGGGACTCCACAGTAGAGTACCATTCTCTGAGCCAGATAGACACTCCAACCCCGTTCGTCCTCCTCACATGCACGCCATGAGAAGCAACGTCCTCGACTGCAGCAGCTGTGCGCGTTGGGTTGATATTGTCTGTAGTGTCATGTATTGAGTTGAGTTTCTTCCTGTTTGTCCAAGCTGAGCATTGCATGCTCCAGCTTGAGGGGGAGTGTTAGAGTATTTGGAGCATGCGTCACTTATGTAATAGGTGGGTAAATGGATTACCCCACCACTGAGTTTAGTCCCATACCGCCTAGTGGTGGGACTTGGAGGTCCTGTGGAAGCTATATAAGGAGCCCCAGGCCTCCTGTAACAGATGAGAAAGTCAATAGACAAACACGCCCCGTTGAGGGCTTCTCCCGTGGTTTCATCCCGCTCCTTAGGGAGTAGGATTCCACGTAAAAATCCCGTCTTCTTTATATTTCTTTATCTTTTTTCCATGTTCGCTTCCGCATGTTTATTTTCTAACAGTTTTAAATTGGATAATGTTCCCCGTTAATTAAGGAAACAGTAAGATTTGAGTTTGCGTGATTTGGAATCTGATAACTCAAGATATGATCATTTTAATGAACCTATATCCACTGTTTCGGGGATGGCGAATCATGACGTCATTAAAGTGTTGGTTACTGCTTTGACACACCCAGAAATGTGTAATTATCACTTTGATTCTGTTTTAAATGAAGTTAGCAAACTTTAGAAACTGATTTTGCTTAATTTGGATTTAAAATGAATGAGATATGCTAAGTTTAGTAGGTGAGAGTCACTGCTGAAAATTGCAATACTAATCATGAACCTTGTGATAGTCATTTAAGAAACTTGTAAAATTAATGGTTAATTTCTTGGAATAATTATGGATAATACTTGAGAAATATTTGAATGATAATTATTCCCTTAAATGACAATGCCTCAACCAATAAATGATTAGATTTGATCTGGATCACCAATTGGTTACTTGATATACTTTCAACAAACATGTTGCTTGAATAGGTTTGGGATTTTGTCTAGCAAATTTCCTTATAATCAAAAATGTTTTGATTATTACTATATGGTATAATTTCAGTTGAAGAACCGATGAACATCTCAAATACACAATGGTCGATTTGGCATTATCCTTTCCTGAGGTAGATATGGTGTCTACCCGGGGAGCGTTGGGGTAGCAAGTTGCACCGTGTGCGGTCTGTCCCACTCCCGTCGATACTGGCCATGACAGCGGGTAGGGACTCGATAATGCTGGAGAAATCGTGTTGTATTTTCTAATTATTAAAATTCGAATTAATACGTACTTTGAGATAATACCATATATTCAAGTAACAATCAAGTTTGTTGATTGAATTGGATTGATGAATGATTTAATGTGATTAAAGTAATTATATCCAATCAAAAACACTCTACTATGAATAGATGTGTATTTCCCTTGGAAGAATTAATTATATGAATATGATTCATGAAAATTAATTGAAATTTGAATAAGAGGTGGAGGATAACATAAGTGATATCCATGGTCTCCCGTCAAGACGAAGGGTTCCATCGTCAGATATTGTATGTAGTAGACGTGTGTTCGAAGTGATAGCTCATGCATACAATCCACTTGAATCGGGCTCTTCGCTTCTCGAAAGAGTAAGGACGTATGCGTAGTGACCCCAATATCGGGTCCTCATATTATTGGGGCGATATTGGATTGCGCATAGCGAGTTGTATTCCTATTGACAGTTGGTTCAATTAATGGCAGGTCAACATCACCTTAGGGGTGGCGGGCCGGGTGTTGAAGACCGAATTGGGAGATGCAAGTTGGACTTGCAAGGCGGAATGTGTTCCCGCTTCTTTTTATCCGATTTACAGGATATCATATTATTGGGATGTGACAAAGATAAGAAAGGAGATGCCAGATCTTGCTTGAGATATAATGGTAAGTATATCTCATACATTGAAAGTGATTAAGAGAATGAACTTTCAGTGTTGACAAGCAAAGACAACTTTGATATAAAATTCCTAATCAAAGTAAAATATATATTTATATATACTTATGCAAATTTCTTATTTCAGATAATCCTCATTAAACCCACTCAATACTATACTCAATAATAACCAATAAAATATCATGGATTTGATCCATGATTAAGATATTGTACTTGCAGTTGGACACATATTGTATGCGGTTGCAACGTGCAAGTTTCCTCATAATAATGAGGAGTGACAATTAAATAGACAATAGCACTACAACCCTTGGGTTTGTATGTTGTTATAGTCTTGATATCTCATTGAATGTACTTTGGAAGTGACATGTTGATGATGATCGTAATTGTCAAATAATACTTATAAAATTCTAAGAAAATGTTCTTGCATACATATGTGCTCTCGATATTTAATCGTGAATGACATGATTCACTGCATCATGCAGAACAGTAGCTCTATAAGAGATCATGTATTCAAAATGTTTGAATACCTACCTGAACCTAAATCTTTAAGAGTTTAGATGTATGTAGATATGATGAGTGTCATCATCCTACTATCTGTACTCTAGTCATTCATGAAGCTTCATAATGTTCATATTGTATGAATTAAATGAAGCATATATAAATGTCGAAATACTCTTATATTGAAATCTTTTGAATTCAACATAAGAGATCATTTGTCTTAAGCAATGGTTGTTTAGAGATGAAAGGAGCGCAGTGGAAGCATGAGTCGGACCCAAGTTAGAAGGAAAGTCAAAGAGTTGGATGTGCTTCTATGGTTTCCACGCACATATGACATCCAAATAGTTGGAGAAATGTCAATACTGCAATAAGTCGATGTACAGATAGTGTGACTATCTAGACTATCTAGATCCTTAGAGAAGGACTCAGATAGTGCATCGGAATAATCTACATATAATCATTGATATTAACTTGCTTAAGATCAAAGTCTAATAATTGTATCTCATTCTTCTAATAACACTTGCACTTGGTCGCATATGTTTTAGAAGACTAGAAAATTTGATCTTAAGGTTTAATAGTCATCCACATGGATATTGATGCAATTGTTGCAACAATCTCTATTGGATAGATAGACTTCATATTTTCAGTAGGAGAGACCTAGGTCTTAGAGAATGTCTCTACTACCTAGATATTAGAAAACACTCATAGTTTATTTAATATGTTGGAAATAAACATGAATTCTAGAATAGGCCTATCATAAAGAGTTATGATGGATATATTTCAGATAGTGTTTTGATATCTGGAGGACTCTACGAAAATTAGAAATTAAAGAATGGTTCATTAGCATTTTTAATACTGAAAATTAAACCTTATAAGATCAATAGGAGGATAAAGATCATTTGACAATAATCTGGCATCAAACCTTGGACATTAGTCTGCTGATGAGATCAATAGACTAGTAAGAGATGAGCTTTAGAATGTCGAAAATCTCAAATCTTACATACTTTTGAATATTGTATTCAAAGTCCAATGCGCCCTTCTCTGGGAATGGTGTAAGATGTCAAGGTATTAAAGATCTCATACATACAGATGTATATGGATCATCTGTATCATAATGAACATTGATGATATGTGATATCATTTAATGATTATCTGTGATATGAGATTTCTTACCTTCACCTTAGAAAGCTTTGAAATGTTCAAAGATTTCACAATTTTTGTTTTAACCAAAGTTTGAAAGAAGATGAAATGAATTTGATCTAACTTAGGTAGCAAGTACCTATTAGATGAATTCTAAGAATACCTTATGGAGAAAGGAATATCATTCCTATCTCACTCCCCCTAATATACCTAAACTCGAAAGAGTTGTAAGGAGATACAATTGGATCATGTTTGATATGATTTGATCAATGATGAATATTAGCATAATTACCTCTTAGTTTTCAAGGTATATATGTAGTAGAGACTATAATATATATCCTTATAAGGTTCCATGCTAGTAAGCTGGAATCTAACACCAGAGAGTGCCACTTCATTAGGAAAATAAAGGATGGTATTAGATACCTACTTTATGACCTTGAGATTCTTAAAAGATCTCATCTCTAAGGATATGATTCTTGGAGGATGACTCTCTTGAGAATCAAGATAAAAATGAAGTAAAAGGAATTCATTTATTCTTGAGAAGATAATGAGGCTCCTGGAATCAAAACTGAAAGGATAATTAAACACGAAACACTAATACCTCTTCAAATGAGTTTGAGGATGAATTCCATGTGTCAGAGAAATCTAAAAATGATCGAACTTCATATGATGAAGCTTCTGAAGATCATGTCATGGAAAGATGGAAGTTAGAAATTGAGTCTAAAGTAGACTTCATATACAAGTGTTGTATATGGGCCTTTGAGGATCCACCTATATGGGTAAGACCTGTTAAGGTGTAAATGGATCTTCAAGAGAAAAAGGGAACCTGATGAGAAGGTACTAAGATAGAGAACTTCAAAGCACGGCTCGTAACGATGAGCTACACACCGAAGAGAAGACATTGCTTGCGATGAGACTTGCTCTTCAGTAACCTTGCTTAAACCCATCAGAATATTGCTAACTATAGCTACACAAGTTGACTTTGACATTTTCAAGATGGAAGTCAAGATTGCATTCCTTTACGAATATCTCTCCGAAGATATTCACATGAAGTAGCCCCAGGGTAGTTGAGGAAAGCAAGCTGTGCAAGCTAAATAACTCCATCTGTGGATGCGAATAAGCTTCTTGTAGTTGGAACATAAGATTTGATGAAATTATAAATGTTATGATTTCAGATAGAATCTTGATGAACCATGTGAAGCTTAGTGGGAGTGCCATTGTATTCATCATGATAAATGTAGATGATATCCTAATCATTTGGAATGATATAAGGATAATAATAAGTGTTTTATAGACGGGCTATTCCATACCTTGAGATATGATCTCAAGGATACCTCTTAGATCTTAGTTCTGAAGATGTTCAGAAGCAAAGAGAAGAGGGTATTGGGACCGCCACATTAGTAGTGCACCTTGGACATGTTCCATTTTCTGGGAAATTCCAAGAAAAGCTTCCTTCCCTTAAGATATGGTACTGACCTATCTAAAGGGATAGCACCTCAAAGAGTTGAGGAAGTGAATGCTAGAACTACTTGTCCTTATGCATCAGCTACGAGAAGTCGAGTGTATGCTAAATATGTACAAAAGATAGATGTGCGCCATGCAGTGCGAGTAGTATATTGTTACTAATCCTACTACGGAGATAAAACACTTGATTGCAATAATAACAATATCTTCAAAGATGACAAAACTTTAGGGTGCGTTTGGTTGGTGGGTTAAGGCGGGTTAAACTGGTAGAGGGTAACCCGTTTTTGGATTTTGGTGTTTGGATAGAAAGTTAAACTGGGGGTGGGTTAGAAGTGGGTTTGGGGTGATATGATTGTATTGGAGTTTGAAAAAGTGAGTAGTTATTGTGATGTGATTGTATTGAAGTTTGAAAAAGTGAGTAGAAGTGGAGTAGTTTATAATTTTTATATGATATGATGGTATAATATATTATTTTTTTGATAGGATTGATGACGTAAAATTGATTTATTTCATTTTTAAAAAAAAAGAATAAAGTGGGGCTCACGGAGAGAGAGGGGGATGTGGGTTACGGGGGGTAAACTCCCCAACCCCGCCGGTAACCCACATCCCGAACAGGGCCTTAGAGATAGTGATATCTAAGTGTTATCTTCAAGAAATTAAGACTTTATAGATAGTGATCTAAAAGGTCTTAACTGTGGATACATTAGGAGATAGAGATCTCCAGGAATAAGGATATTCTGATAAGGATTATGGGCATACTGTTTATAACAATTATTAAGCTATAGTGTCAAGGACACTATAACTGACAAGATTGAGTATTGGTTGCATAAGATGCAACATTCGCATTGGATGCGAGCACTGTTACTAGTGGATATGCAAGTGTCGTAAAAGGACTCGGCGTAGTCTCTCGGGAACAGAGTGACCGATCAGTTTACCTAGCTATTTTTCTAAATAGCCAATGATTGTCACATGAGTGCGGGTATAAATGATTAGCCCATTAATGCCTCTTTGGGCTAGTGGGAGATTATTGGACATACGAGCCCACGGCGAGCCATTATGCAATAAATGTTATTGCAAATATCATTCCCTGATCTGAAATGAAGAATAACTAATTTGCATAATAGGTCCCTTAGTACAATTAGGGTTATGTACCATGGCCGTCTTGATGATCATACAGCTGTTGATTCAATTATTGAATCATAGAGGCTGGTGCTTTGATGAATATCTAAAGAGTTAGATTAAGGACTCATCAAGTACCGTCAAATGATTGAGAGATGATTTCCAGCCTGAATAGAAGATGGCAATCCTTTCTCACTTGGTTGATATCTGACTGACCTCTTGATGCAGGTCCTCTGCATGGGAATAGAGATTCGGAGGTGTCAGATAAGTTAGGTCAAAGAGTTGACTTAAAGAGATCGAGATAACCAAAGTCCTTTGTCGTATGTTGTCACGATATAGGCACGCATCCTCTGACCGGAGACAGATGTGTTACTATATGTCTGAGTATGTACATTTGGCAGACCAATAGGTTGAAGACCTAATCAAGGTCTATACACCGACGCGCTGGTGTGAACCGGAAGACATGAGCTCACTCATGAGATATTGGGAAGAATCAAATTCCGTGCACGGTCCTCTCGCTTTGGAAGCTTGACTGAATTTGTAGGTTTGATATATACTTTTGGAAAAGTATGTGATCAACACCGGGGTATAATATATGCTTTTGGAAAGCATAAGATCGATATCAACTCCCAATGATCGAATGAGAAACTTGATAAATCTCTGAAGTAGACAGTGTAAAATTGATCTTATACTTCGGGTTTATTCTGTGTCTTCCAGTATGCAGGATGTACATGTATTAGGAATACCTGAGGGTGATGTGATCATAAACGATTCTATAATTATGATACTTCAATTCTGAGAGAGTGATGAAACAGATCTGGATTTTAGTGACTCCTCTCATAGAGAAGTAATCTGATCTTCGTCCAAATGTTTGACATTGATATGAATGTGATTCAGATGTAATGAGAAGATTAGATTTGCGGTCTTGATTTAATCAAGCATCTATGGGAGGTCCGCAAGTTCTGGATTTGAGATGTGGTCTCAATATCCAAGTCACTATACGTGGAACAATACATCGCCTTGTCCTTATCTCCAAGTATCCGCGGAGAAAGAGCATTATCCTTGAAAGAGCTCATGGATAATTTCATTGTTGATATATGTGTCCGAGCATTGAGAAAATGGATAATTAAATTTGATTTAATTATCATGAATAGTACGAATATAATTCATATTATTACGAGAGTTATCTGAGATAATTAAATGTGATTTTATTATCAAAGATGTGAATAATGTGAATGTGATTCATATTATTTGGGCCAAGGCCTTAAATGTCGGTTTCGGTCACCATTTCGGTATCGACCAAAACAGAATTTCGATGGAATTTCGGTGGAATTTAGACCGAAATTTCGGTCATTTTGGTCATTTTTTGTACTGGGACCCCCATATTTCGGTCATTTCGATCGAATTTCGATTTCGACTGGATATCGATATTCGACAGAAATTCGACCGAATTTCGCTGAAATTTGAGGCCATGATTTGGGCACATGAGAAAAGAGATCCAAGATGATTAAATGTCATTTAATTATCGTGGATATGAATAATGTGGATAGCACTATCCATATTAATCAGGTATATTATAAATGTGATTTATAATATATTAAAGAGAACATATTATGATTTGTATTTGTTGATTAATTATTAATGTGAATTGGATTCACATTGAATGGTTAATTGAAAATATAATTACATTTTGTTTTGAGTTGTGAATGAGATTCACATAATTTCAATGGCTTGATTGAAGTTTTTCACAAGATAATTGTGAATTATTTTTGTGAAAAATATTTACAACAATTGTTGTTGTAAATCTTGGAGATATCATGAGATAATGAGATCTCATGAGATGATTGGCAGCCGTCCCCCCCTTTAGGGGATGAGGTTTATCTCCTCATTATCTCCAAACCCAGTCACAGTGATTTAAATTGGGATTAATTATGTTGATTTATCAATATAAATTAATTCAAATTAAATCAATTGTTGTTGTATTTTTATAACAACATCTTAGCCATTAAAAGAAACACAAATCAATCTCAACCATTGATTTGGTGGTATCCATGGATTGAGATCCATGGACTCCCAAAACCCTATATAAGAAGAGGCACCCCTTGCTCTTCGAGACACACGTTTACAACGTAAACTAATGCTCTTTTCCTCTCTCTCTCTCTACACGCCAAGGCTCTCTCCCTCTCTCTCTTGTGGTCGTCCACCATGGAGCCATTGAGAGAGTCGCCATCGCCGCAGCATCGTCGTTATGCTGTCGGAATACTTGCTCGTGGATCTCCGTCTCCTTCGGTGCGTCTCGCTCGTGAAGAAGACGTAGGATCTCGTGTGACGAGATCAGGAGATCCATCGCTTGGATCATCAACATGGATTGCGAGAAGGACGCGTCTCATCAACGCGCTCGCAAGCGTCTCCTCCGTCGGATCGGACTTGAGACAGAAGGTCTCTTCGTTTAGAGGCTCGATTGCAACCACGCTTCAAGAGGTAAACCTTATACCTATTGTGGTTTAGATGAAACGATCCGAGAAAGGTTCTTGGATCATGTGGTTTCAACTCATTTAAAATTTTTTAAATTCCGCTACCCGGAGCAACTAGTGCGACTAGTCGCTCCCGATCGCATTCGATGCGATCCATACGCTTCCGCGATGCGTTTGAGGATCTTCCCATATCCTTCAGTATCAAACCACCAGTTTAGGACCGTTGTCCAGTTACATGTTGGAAACTCAATTTTTTTTACTACGAAGAACATACCCTTTTTATATACGTGATAGGGTGGTAGTCAAAGTAATATATAGGTGGTGTGGGATGTCCCTCCATTTGGTGGGACACCCCTCAACCAACCCCCTTTTTCTGAGAGGGGTGAGGGGGAATAGTAAACCACCCCTACCTCCGGTATCCCTCTTTCTTTCCAATCAACTCACATCATTTCTCACCCTCCCTTCAATCAACTAATATCGCTTCCCTTACTCCTACCCCCAAAAAATAATACATCTATCTCCTCAACAAATAAAAAGATAGTATATCATCAGATCCTACTTTTTAATAATTTTAAAACGATCCAATCCAATCATTCTCTCAAATTATAATAAAGTTACATCATAATAGATCGTCCCAATAACCGCCCATCTATCCAAACACTTTTTAAACCATATGACTATCCACAACACCCACTTTTTAAACCATATGACTATCCACAACACCATCCCTCTAACTCGGGACTATCCCACGAAAGGGACACCCCCCCATTCCAAAGGACCCCCCGAAGAAAAAACAAGAAACACCTATTGAACCTTCTTAACAATTATTTCTATACATGCTAAGGATTTGAGGATGCTAAGGATTTGAGGAGCATAGAATAAGATTCGTAATAATTAATTGTTGCATTGTGGGTTATAGTTGCAAGTCTAATTTAAAACTTCATGCCAATTACAATTTTGGTGGGAGGGCATATTCCCACATCGCAAAACAAGTAGAAAGCAAACTCCTTTAAGCTCTACAAATAGAGTCCTATTAATAGATTTAGTAGAAGGCAATGAGGAACAATTAATATTAATCTAACTAAAATTTTTAATTGGGCTTAATTTTGCTCAAAATCAACTAGGCTATGTTGGGCCCAAATTAATTGACCTTAAGTTTGGTCGAGAAATATCACATTAATTGAGCTCAAGCTTAAAAAGCACATAAATCGGCTCGAGTTAAATCCATAAGACAATAAGTCAAGTTCAAATCGACTCGTTAGAACCTAATCAAGTTCAACCCAAGTTCACGATAGGGAATTTATAGTGAGTTTGAGTTGTAGATATGTCCAATTCAACTCGTTGGACTCCATAGACAACTCTGTGATCAACACTGGGGATTTGATCGATCATGATTACTTCTAAGAAATATAGAAGGCAACAGTCCAATAACCATGTGAAGATGATTGATCGCAACAATGGATGAGCACTTGGCCATGATGCAACACCAATCGACCAATGACCTCTTACTGACTGATCACATAATGTCAATTGGGAAGATCTGGATGATGTGAGGCAGCGTTCTCCTAACCAGAGTAGGGCTGTCAGAAAAATCTCGACTTTGATATTCGCTCAGGTTCGATTAGTTAATAGTCCGATTCGAATTCGTTCAAAAATTAATGAACCGAACCTTGAAACGGTAGGTTCACTTAGGTTCAAATCATTAAAAGTTCGATAATACACACATACATACATAGTCATATATATATATATATATAATATGATAATTAGAGCGTTTAAACAAAAAAATATGCTTTTGTTTGCCCTAACCCTAGCTCTATGTCCCACTTCCCAATTCCAAAACCGCTCTCAGCATCCCCTCTCCCCTCCTCGCCCCACCAACACCACCACGGGATGACACGCCCCTTAGCACCCTCCCCACGTGACCAAACCAGAGCCCCTCCCTCCTCTCTCTCTCTCTCTCTCTCTCTCTCTCTCTCGTAGCCACGTTGATGCCACCCTCCTGCGAATCAGAACCTCATCCTCCACACTCAACCATGCAGAGCCCCTCCTTCCTCTCTCGTGGCTACACCGACGCTACACCGTTGTGAGTCTGCACCACAACGAATGTGATTCTCGACTTCTGCTACAACTTTCCAACCTTATATTTTTAACCAATGCACATTGGGAATGAAGTAAAAAAATCATTTCTATTCTATTTGTGATTCTTGACCCTAAGGGTAATATATTCACAAGCTTAAATCAGAGAAGAAAATTCGATGCTGGAACTCCAAACAGTGTCAGTGTCTGATTCATATGCGATGTTAATCTGTCAAATGCTTTAAATTCAGAAACTCGCATTGATTTGCATATTTTCATTCTCAGACGTTATGAGCTGAATTTTTTACATCGTTCGAATTAGCATCCATCTCAAATCTATGTGTTCAATGGCATAGTTTTTTTTGCTTGATTCGTGTACTGCATCTTCAAACTTATCAATTACTCAGAATATGTGAGAATTAGTTTAAACAATCAGGAAAGTGTTGGACGCAATGATCTAACCATATGTTCATTTGTATTATGTGATGATGCATTAACTAAAGTTTATGGAACTCTTGTCCCTACAATATCATCATGATTATATATTTAATGGATTATTATCAAGTTAAATTGAACTAAAATCATCCATTCAAATCTAAGGAGAAAATGATATATAATATACATTGTTGAAATTTTGTTTTAGTCAATGCAAAAAAACAATAAAATGGATATTATTCAATTATTATTCTAAATCAAAAACTTTGACGTACCAGACCAAGCCTTTCCGTACCTAAACTGAAAACAATTTCCATTTTATCGAACCGAGTCAAAAACCCAAACCCTGAGATATACTAAACGAATTGAACAGAACCGAACTTGGGTAGGTTCGCTCAGGTTCGCTTTGATAACACCCCTAACCAGAAGACACGAACAAGGTTTTGCCACGAAACCATGACCCAACATAGTGTGAAAGATCTTCACATAAATGCAAAGCTCGTCAACCATAGACCAAATTATTATGTGAAATACCCTCACTGTGTAACAAAATGCACATATAATTTCTATGAAGAATTTAACACTTGGGCAGAGGAAACATGCAAATAATCAAAGCCATGTGAACATGAAAAATTAAGTGGAAACACCTTCTGTACATTAGGACAAAACCATGGGAAGGGATACCCTTGTCCTCACAAGCGGCTAGGAATTTTTCTTTTCCACTTAGAAATCAACAATGGGGATATACATTTTTACAGGGGTTTGTTAAACACATCCATGTCCAAAGTTCCATCTACCCTAGCTACACAAATACAACCTTTGATTATTACCAAACAGCATTTGAGGTATGATATTTACCATTTATGAAGTGCAAAATTACTAGATAACAAGAAAATACCACACAGAGCAAATAGGTAAAGAATACCATAATAACATGGCAATCAAAAGAAAAAGGACGAGAATATTGTGCAGCACTGCAATTGTGCAGCAATGCAAACACAGAAAAATCAGTCAAAAGAACATCAATTATTTTTTCAACGTCATAGGCAGAGAAACCACCCAAAAAACAATTACTTTCTCTATCCTCAGAATACCGGCAGCATTTCATTGAATGAAGGAGTAAGAATAACTCACTTAGCCCAAGTAGGAACAGATATATAAATCTGTGAATCCGACCGGAAACGCCGCTGAAATTCCGCAAAAAGCCGGCACGCACCAGTTCCAGAAAGTGTCTGGACAGCTGCTACCCTTTTGTCCTTGATGAACTCAGAATTCTCTCCATATGCAAGTTTTATGCTCTCTTCAATGAGTTTCATACTTCCCCCCATGGGAAGATATTCCCTGCAACAATTTCTTTCTGTAAGTAAGAAAATTACTATGAAACCAAAAGACAAAACCATAACTAATATATATACATTATATTGCGGCAAATCATGCGGAACCAATGCTTAACGGTTTAGTCTCATGTAACCCATCCTTGTCATCATGCATAATAAACACATCATCCTAGATAAAACTCAACTAAAGCAATACCTCCAAGCTGTCACCTGATTAAAACTGAATGATCTGATGAGCTCCTCTGAAACATGGGATTACCAATCTCAACGGTAAACGTATCAAATTAGGCTCTATGATTATTGCAATTCATAGATAGCTATGATTGAGCTACAAACATACTCCCCAAGACTGTAACCAAATGGTTGATACATATAAACTTCTTCGCCTGGATCACCAAGAGAAAGTATTCTTTACATTAAGCTGATAGATAAGCCGGTTCTTATTAGCAATCAAGGTTTAAAATATATTTTTGTTGAACCATAAAAAGGGGGGAATACCCATGATCGGTGTCCGTCCCAAAATATATTAAAAGGGGACAGTCCTCAAGATTTAGAACATTGATCTCGATATCTCATCGATGAGTCTGGAAAGAGCCATCAAGGATACATCCTGATATATGTCTTGCAAATTGCAATAGTCAACCGACTAGGCCAACTACTCGACCCAATCATGTAGAGCAATAGGGTGACCGATGAAATATTGGCTAGATGGTCAATAGTCGGTCCGTCCGATTAATCGATCCAGCTAGTTGACCAACTGCTAAAAACATTGTTTTTCATTTTGATGCAATTTTTATTTTTTAGTCTAATTTATCTTGACATCTCAACTATTTCAGACTCCTTTTTTAATGCCTTCACTATGATTAAATAGAAGTTATAATGCATTTCCTATTCCTTTTAAATTAGACCATCTAATTTGTGCATCTTGAATATATCAAAATGATACTCGAGATATTAATCAAGTATGAGTCATACTTGCTTGTGAAACATTTGTTGCACAACTCAAGTGGGATCGAATCTAATATTGAAGGAAATTATTTTCGCAACCTCAGACTTCCCATGTTGTGTGTTGCTTCTTGTCATTAAGTATCATATTGTGCGTTGCTTCTCATCATTAAGTATCATATTCCATAGAAGCCCTTATATCATTCTGAATATGTATAAACATATAAGATGTGCAATATTTGATTGAAATTCAATTGGTATTTCTATCTAGTCAACGGATGACTATATATGTATAAATATGTAAGAATATATATTCGATAATTTTTATATGTAAAGTAATTAAAAAATATATTATTCTACATGGTCACCTGAATACCATTTATTCTTTATTCATTGATCCGCTCGGACAAATACTGACTTGACTACTGTAACATTGGTACATATCGACAATATCAGTGAAAAAAATTTTAAAAGCCCAAAAAATTGGATTTCTCATAAATTTGAAAGTAAAAAGGGTGATTTTCTCACGAATTAAGATATACTTCTTAAAACAATAAGTACCATTCAAATACACTCTTACAGACAAGAAGGGTGTGCATTTAGCACATCGATATACATTACATTGCACATATCATATTATCGTATATATAAAACCTGGATTGCTGAGAGATTAAAAAATGTAGAGAGAAAAGAATGAATTGCACTATAAGAGAGCTATGGAGTTCTCTTATATAGAGAGGAGAACTCATGTTCGATAAATTACATAATAGATAGAAGAACAATAAAATACATGGAAATGTGAAAAATAATATATCAACACTCCCTCTCAAGATGGAACATAGACATCTATCATACTCGGCTTGGAACAACACTTACGGAATAACCCTCTGGCTAGGGCCTTGGTGAACACATCTATTGTTTGTTCCTCTGAGCTGACGTGGGAGGCAGAGATAAAGTCCTTCTGAATCATGTCACGGATGTAGTGACACACTGACAGTCAACGTCGATATGCTTGGTCCTCTCATGTAAGGCAGGATTCTTGGTAATGAAAAGAGCACCATGGTTGTCGCACTAGAGATGTATGGGAAGAGGCACGTCAATAGTTAGGTCAGTCAGAACACAGATCTGACCCACATCATCTCAGTACTCCCATGTGCCATAGCTCTGAACTCTGACTCTACACTAGATCTGGCAACCACTGTCTGCTTTTTACTCTTCCATGACATCAAAGAGTTCCCTATGAACACTGCAAAACCTGAGGTAGGTTTCCTGTCCTTGGGACATCCTGCATAACATGCATATGTGCATGTCGTAACGGTAAGGGATGTCCCTTTGCTAAAGAACGGTCCAGTACCAGGAGAAGTATTCATGTATCTCAGAATCATATGAACTACATCCATATGTTCCTATCTAGGTTGCTCCATGAATTGGCTAACTTTGATCAATGATATTTCTAGTCTGATGATGGCCACATATAGAAGCTCCCCAGGCCCCCAGCAAGTTGCCAATATCGCCTCTACCTCATTTGTATCATCATCACATAACTTCATGCTAAGGTCCATGGGAGGAGTAGTAGGCCTGCAATATGTCATGCATGTCTCGGAGAGAATATTAGTAGCATACTTCCTCAAGGTAATAACAAGACCATGTTGGTTCCTAGCAAACTCAAGTCCAAGGAAGTAACGTAAATCGCCAAGGTCCTTGATGACAACCTACTGACCAAGGAAATCCTTAGCTGCACAAATACCATGCACATCATATCCGGTAACAATGACATCATCAACATAGACCAGTATAGCAATTCTACCAAACTGAGTCATCCGAACGACCAGTGAACGATCTACAGTCAATCTCATCAACCCACGATGCCCTATCAAGTACGAGAGCCTATGAAACCATGCTATGGGGCTCTTCTTAAGGTCATACATAGCCATATGAAGTCTACAAACCATCTAACACTCCTCCACAACAGCGAACCCTAGGGGTTGCTGCATATAGACTTCCTCCTGCAGGTCACAATAGAGAAAAGCATTCTTCACATCAAACTCGGATAAAGATCGGTCATGTCTTACTGTCACTGAAAGAAGGATCTGCAGTGTAGAATGATGAGTCACGTGAGAGAAAGTATCATGATAGTCCACCCCATACGTCTGGGTGAACTCACAAGCCACAAGCCTCGCCTTGTAGCGATCAACACTGCTATCTGCTCAATGTTTCATTGTGAACACCCACTTGCATCCCTGTTAGAAAATAGACATGCGGAAGCAAATCAGAGAAAAGAATAAAACTTCATGGACACCGAGATTTTTACATGAAACCCTACTCCCTAAGGAGAAAGATGAAACCACGGGAGAAGCCCTCAAAGGGACGGATATTCTATTGAATTTCTCACTGGATACAATGGGTGTGGGGGGTCTATATATAGCCCCCACTGAGTCTTCACATCTCCAAACTGGTAGATGTGGGCTAAACAACTAGATGGGATAAATGGATCCTGGCGGTATCCATTTACCAATCTTCAACATAAGATGCGCGCAACCAAATATGCCAACACTCCCCCTCAAGCTGGAGCATGCAATGCTCAGCTTGGCCAAACAGAAAGAAGCCCAACTCACAATACATGACACTACAGACAATATCAACTCAACGCGCACAACTGTCGGCTGTTATCGAGGACGTTGCTTCTCATGTCGTGCAAGTGAGGAGGACGAACGGGCTAGAGTGTGAGTCAACCTGAGGACTCGGAATCTGACATCGAGTCTGAAACTGCCTATCAAACTGAGGACTCGGAATCTAAACATCGAGTCTGAAGCTGCACTGTAGAGTCTGGAATTCTGGCCGGTCTGGAAATTGATATTTGAATCTGGAACAAAAGGCCCGATCTTTTCTCTCATTTTTTTAATACATAATGGCCCAAAAGGCCCAATCTTTTCTCTCATTTTTTTTGTAAATACCCGACGGCCCTCTTGGGGTTAAGGCCCTTAACACCTATTTAGGGTTCGTCCGAACCCTTCACTTCTAAAGGCACAACTCCCAGTGGGGTTTTTCTACCACCGCCGCTGACACGTGGACTTCGGGGACGAGGGAAAGGCAGGACTTGCCGCATGCTGCTCTCGATGGATAGGGATGGCGATCGCCTGCACCTTGAGGTTGTGGGTGGAGCCGTGGATATCTTATGCGCCTGGAGGCTCCTTACGACCTGGAGATGGGGGTGTTGTCGCCAACTGTGGAGGGGAGTTGTGATCCGCCTGCGCACGACCGGAGAGGAGGGTTTGCGTGATGGGGTTTCGCGAGGATGCGCACGATGGCATGTTGTTGGGGCTCGCTGATGGACTGGAGGAGTCGTAAGGTGCGCCGCTTGGGTGCAGCCTGGAGGTTTCGCGCGAGGGGGGAGTCAAACGGGCTTTGGAGATGTGGCCTTCTTGTATGTGTGAGTTGAGGAGATGCGGCATCTTGACTTCTTCACGCGCTTCTTGATGATCCTCTTTGCAAGCAAAGGCACCGCCATCTTCTATCTTTCTTGTCGTGCTGCTTGGAGGGAGGCGATGCTGCTTGAAGGAAGGAGGAGATGCGGCTGGGACAGCCGCCTTCGGCCCCTGCTTGGAGGGAACCTCCGCCTGGAGTTGTGCAAGGTCTGGAGGGAGTCGCGCAAGGCCTGGAACGCGAGTGTTGGAGTCTCGCGTGCTCCATGCGCCCGGAATAGGGAGATACAAGGATGCGTAGGCTCCCCTTGAGATGCAAGGAGGTGCGTGACTGGGGTTGAAGGCGCCTGGAGAACTGCCTGAGGGAGAATGGAAGCATGCGCCGCTGCTCCTAGACGATCTAGGGTTTTGAAAAACCCTAGAGCTGAACCCAAATCACGAACTACATATGAACAAAGAATTTTTCTTCAAGAATAACCAAAAAAATCGATTCTCAAACCGATCACAAATAGAATAAAAAAACATGATGAAATCCTCGAGAATCGAACCCGCTCTGATACCATGTTAGAAAATAAACATGCGGAAACGAATCAGAGAAAAGAATAAAACTTTATGGACACCGAGATTTTTGCGTGGAACCCTACTCCCTAAGGAGCGGGATGAAACCATGGGAGAATCTCTCAAAGGGGCGGATATTCTATTGAATTTCTCACTGGATACAATGGGTGTGGGGGTCTATATATAGCCCCCACTGAGTCTCCACATCTCCAAATTGGTAGATGTGGGACTAAACAACTGGATGAGGTAAATGAATCCTGGAGGTATCCATTTACCCATCCACAAAATAAGATGCGCACAACCAAATACTCCAACGATCCCTCCACAGATGCCTCTGTAGGAGTTGTAACAATGCTCTACGTGTCACGTGACTGTGATGCGACCATCTCCTCCTCCATGGCAAGACATCGTTGGTTGTCCTGCATTGCCTCCTGATATGTATGTGGAATCTCTACGGTTGACAGACCCACGGCAAACCTCCTAAAATCCTCTGAAAGTCGTTGAACAAAGACATGGGTTGCGAGACGATACGTAGCACACATACGCCTCCGCTTCAGCAGAGTAATAGAGTCATCAAGATCACATGCATCCTCCTAAACTTGTGAACTAGCCTCCTAAGAAGGCACCTGCTCATCCTGGAAAGTAACTTGTTGCATGGATAGTGCCATCAATTGAAACAAAGTGCTCAAAACATACCTGAGGTGTGTCAGATGATGGGAAAGGTCCATGAGCAAGGGGGACAATGGGAGGCTTGCGAACATAAAAACGTATCAAAAACTGAGCCAGCGTACAAAGTGGTGGTAGTGAAGCCACATAAGCTAGTTGAGGTGGCAGTAGTGGTGCTAGTGGAGCCAGTGGAGGTGGTGAGGGTGGAGGAGGAGCTGGTGGAGCTAGAGATAGGAGTGGTATAGGAGGAGGATGAAGGATATGGTTAGATCCTCAAGCGCATCACGGAAGCATAAGTGTTGTATCGAATACGACGAGGAGCAACTAGTCGCACTAGTTGCTCGATGCAGCGGAATTTAAAAAAAATTTCATGCGACGAAATCACATGATCCAAGAACACTTCTCGAATCGCTTCGTCTAAACCACAAACAAGTAACAGGATTACCTCATGAAGCGTGGTTGCGATCGAGTCTCTAAACGAAGAGACCTCCTGTCTCAAGTCCGATCCGATGGAGGAGACGCTTGCGAGCGCGGGGATGAATCGCGTGCTTCTCGCAATCCATGTTGATGATCCAAGCGGCGGATCTCCTGATCTCGACACACGAGATCCGACGTCTTCTTCACGAGCGAGGCGCATCGAAGGAGACAAAGATCCACGAACAGACGATCGAGCAGCATAACAACGACGCTGCGGCGATGGAGACTCCCTCTAAGGCATCCATGGTGGACAGCCATATGAGAGGGAGAGAGAGTAGACGTGTAGAGAGAAAGAGAGAGAGAGATATGCTCCAATAGCATGTATACCAAGAGAGCATGGTATGCCTCTATTTATAGGGTTTTGGGATCCATGGATCTCAATCCATGGGACTCATAAAATCAATGGTTGAAATTGATTTATGATCAATCCAATGGTTAAGATTGTTGTTGGTAAAAGCCAACAACTTATAATTTAATTTAGATCAAATATATTTGACAAATCAAATATACATCAATCCTAAAATTAAACCAATCAAATAAGGAAACAAATTCCATGGAGATCTCAATACCATTGGAATATAGTGGACGGACACTTATTTCCAAGTAGGGCAATCTCATAAAATCTCATGAGATTGCATCTCCATGAAATTCTCCATTATTTAATTCAACAACATTTGTTGTGATTTATTCTTCAAAAATAATACATAATTAATTTTGAGAATATTGCAATCTTGCCATTCGAAAATTGTGAATCACATCCACAACCCAAAATAAAATATAATTTACATATTCAATTAATTACACAATGTGTATCCAATACACATCAATAATTAATTAACAAATATAAATTATAATTAGCTCTCTCTAGTACATTATAAATCACATTTATAATATATTATGAATAATATGGATAGTGCTATCCACATTATTCATATCCATGATAATTAAATCACATTTAATCATCTTGGATCTCTATTCTCACGTGCTCAAATAATATGAATCACATTCACATTATTCACATCTTTGGTAATCAAATCACATTTAATTATCTAAGATAACTCTCCTTATAATATGAATCAAATTCATATTATTCGTGATAATTAAATCACATTTAATTATCCATTATCTCAATGCTCGGATACATATATAAAACCTTTACTCGCAAGCCAACACTTCAAGCTATCAATATATCCATCAGGGGCACGACAAGAAATAAGAGTGACACCTATTGGGCGTGAAACAAGATCACATGTACCTCCGGATATAAAACTTGCCACCATATGATAAATCCGTAGTATGCTTCTACCATGTGTCCTGCCAGGTCGAGGGATAATCTTCGACATAGTAACAACCATCAAAGCATTAGTAAAATACTTACTTGTGACATATAAACCATAATCCATAAATAGAGGTAAAGTGAGAGATCGGGTGTAACGTATAGCTCATTATGCCCTCTATACGGATGATAGGATCTCCGAGAAGAATATAGGAGATGGGAGGATCATCCATAGTAGCAAAAGAAGGGAGTCATTGGCATTCTGATCATCAACCTACGTGTCAGGAAAAACAAGAAGAGGGGCGCACGTGAACGTTTTGTGGTACCTTTTATGATAGATAAGGAGCAAATGCAGAAATTCTAGAGGAACATCACCAGCAATCTGTTAAAAAGGAAGCATGTTCAAAAAGGTAACATCAATATAGACACGATGCATGCCATCAATTGGGTCATAACACTAATACCCCTTCTGGATCCTCGAATAACCCAAAACATATTGGATTGTTTGCACAAAGAGACAACCTAATTTTCATATGGAAATTGTAACAAAATCGTGCGATCAAAAATATGTAAGGACGGAAAAAGCAACGTATTATGTTGAAGAACAAAAGGCGATGCCACCGGGGATGGATGAGCGAACTCAATTGATAAAGTAAGCGACACTAAGAACATCGCTCCAAAATGTTTTAATGACCTTAGCTTGGGTGAGAAGAGTGTGAGAATATCAAGGAGGTGTCTAATCTTTCATTCTGCAACCCCATTTTATTGTGCGGTATACATACAAAAAAATCTAACTCAAACTAGCCTAAGAGGCGAAAAAAGAAACCAAGTAATCTGCAAAAAGTCCATAGCATTATTAAATCTAAAAAATATAATAGTGGAGAAAGACGTTAGATGTATGAATATGAGAAATGATTAAATTTGTAACTAAATTAATCTTTAAATGTTTCTTTATCAGATCAACCCCAAGAATATTTACTATAATCATCGTTAAAAACTATAAATTATATCTGTAAAATAACAGTTCGAACCACACCGAATCCCAGAACATTATAATGAACTAAACGAGACAGAGTAAGGCCTAGTCACAAATTTGGGAAGAAAAGATGGCATGCAATATGGGCAGACTTCAGCAAAGAATGTTCCAGAACATCTAAGAGAAAGTCTACTTCTGCTAAACATCACTATACAGCCGAGCTCAACACATCTATTACCTATTTTAAAGCTGGGTTTTTACCCAGTATAATGACACGTGGTGCTCTTGATGCTCTGCGTTTCACCCTTCTGTTCCCCTCTCGGCTCCTCTCTTCTGTTCACACGAAATTCGCACGTCATCCACCAAATCACGGTTCCTTCCCTCCATTATTATGTCTCAGTCTCCAGCTATCAACCTCCACTCCCCTCCGTGAGATTAATGTGATATCCGAGTTCCTCTCTCTTTTTTCCCCCTCACACTCTCTCTTTCCTACATGTGATATCTTACATGTAATACATGTGACGTCATTATGTGTTGAAGCATGGGTTTCGTTTGTTAGCATAACACATAGTTACTGGGTATAAACAAATTTATAATCAAATTAGTTTCAACTTACGTATACAATGAGATGAAGCTAGGAATTTCGAACTTGGGAGTGACTATTGGGACATTATTTGCCTATTTTTTTGCCATTGTAAATCATTTTACTTTTTAGCATTGATTGAATTTTGAATTTTATTAGTTGCATAATTCCTAATTCTAAATAATTATCACTAAAATTTATAAGGAACTTTGCAAAAACACCCATGTAAACTTTGATTTTGTATAAGTAGTTGTACAAAATTGTATAACTAACTATACAATTTTTTTTACAGAAATACATTTCCATTATTGTGATGTTAAGTAATGCTATCAAATTAACGCTTCTAAGTAAGAAATATTGTACAATGCTTTGTGTATATGAATACAAATGTGTGTGTGGAAGCGTATTTTCCTATTGGATTTCCAACCAAATCATATTTATACGGAGGGTTGTGGGTATATAATTAGCTGAAGAGTTGAGCACTACACAAGGTTCTGGGTGTAATTCACGATTATGAGGGGGGATACATACATAATATCGAAAGTATGCAGTGTTATAGAGGTAAAAATCCATATAAATAAATGGCAATGCTTTCTCCAACTTTTAGTAGGATCGAGTACGTGGATTTTTATTAAATCCATGTTGAAAAATCTGATTATTTTTTATGCCGACACATATATTAAAGCTGAGTTTTTTCTCAACTTTTTTGAAACATGGATGCCTTACGAATTGCCCATATTGATCCCTCCATTTCCATTCTTCACGTTGGCCCTTCTCTCCCCCCTACCGTACAATATATGTCTCCTCTCTTTCCATGTTTTGTTTGTTTCTCTTTCACTTGATGTCTACCCTCTTTAAATTCTCACTCCCTCCCGCTTTTAAATTCTCTCTCTCTCCACACACATAGTCTCTCTCCGCTTAAATTCACGATGTTTCACATCCTCTCTCTCCTCAATTAACATGCTCTCTCCCTCATGTGTACCATATTTCTAAAGTTAGAATCATAGTAATATTAAATAAATAATGGCAAAATATATATTATTAAGGAAAAATGGGTTGTCCATGGCTGCTCCTGCCCTATTTTTCCGTATTTTTTTATTTTTTTCAAAAATATCACCATGTATATTCATCTATATATCCCTCCAAGCCATTCGAGTTTCGTTAGAAATAGAGACTCGGTCTAAAGGTTGTTGTAATCGATCTGTTCTAAATGAAGGGTTGTTTCTGACGAAATTGGAAGGACATATTAGAGTGATATAGTGATGAAAATGCATGGTAATATTTTTGAAAAAAAAAACCGAAAAAAATCAAGAAAATGAGGCAAGGGCGACCATATTGGCTGCCCCTGGGGGAAATCCCATATAACCCTATTATTAATAGATTTATAAAATTTGAAAAATGTATATTAGACTTTTCTTTGTAAAACTAATATTTTGGGAATATAAATTGCAAATTTTCAAAAACTACTCTTCCCACCCATCATCTATAATGTAAATTAACGTATTTTTTGATAAAGCATTTCTAAGATACATTGTAACAATAATAATCACACGTGCTTTTTGATATTTTAAGTATACATGTTACAGTGTTTTAGAAAAGTTCAAGCCAAAAATATTATTACTATATATACGTATACATATAAGTATTTGCATGTGCATGTACGAAATTGCAATTAAAGCTAATAAGTTGAGGAATGGGGATCACAAACACACAAGTGGAGCTGTCGATGGTCGCCACGTTACACCAATTAGGGAGAATAAATATTTAAAAATTTCATCACTGTCCGACCATTGGACAGTAATAACGTGCAATGTTAATGCAAACTAATAAACACGAGTTCACATGAAATTGAATGGATCAGATTTTTCATTACAATATTTTAGAAAAAAATCAACTCAAAGTATTTTACTATATATATGTATACACATATGTATTTGCAAGTGTATGTACGAAATATTACAAATAAAATTGATAAGTTAAGGAAATGGGGATCATGACCCCACAAGAGGAGCTGTCAATGGCCGCCATGTTTCACCATTTAGGGATAATATTTATTTAAAAATTTCACTCCATCAGACAATAGTAAACATGCAATGTTTGTGCAAATTAATAAACATGAGTTCACATGAATTTGAATGGATCGGATTTTACCTTAGTAGTATCCTATCCAATTTTAGCGGATCTTATTTTTAATGCAATCTATTAAACATTTGCATTGATCTCCACATGTTTCATTGTATTGCAGATTGTATTAGATTTATAATACTTACATATTCCAAAATATATAGCATATTCTCAAGTTCACAGTTTCATATTATAATTTGATTATTGAGATAGATGTGAAGAAGAAAATTTGTTAAAAGAGATGTACTGTTTTTTTATATTTTAATCCCAAATTCATCTTTCTTTTCCTTCTTAATTAGTTGTTGTATGTTGAAACAACAATAAAAAAGCATGAGTAAAGTGATCGTTGACGAAATATGTATAGTGGAATAGGAAAAAGAATTATCAATTTCAGTATTTATCTCTTTCACATTGTTTAAAAGTTAATTCATGGTATCACATACAAATATATCAGATGACACGTAACATTTTGAAAGAAAATCACATGTAAATGCAATGTATATATGCCCTTATACACTTTTGACAAACTGTTCAATCCAATCAATTATTTTACATATTTATACTTTATAATCTAATTATAATTTGTTAGAATAACAAATCGAATCAATCTAATATTATGTTAGAATCCTACACAAGCTTTTTTTGGTTATTAACCATCAAAGAATTACATCTTCATTTCTTTAGATGTGGGATTTTCTTAAAATCAAACAGTAGTTGAATAAATTCTAATTAAATAGTGTAAGTTTCATTTTTTAAAAAAATATGTATAATTAAGCATATATTAGTATCTTAGGAATTGGGACGGTTCCTTTCCATAGCATTTACAAATTTCATCTATTACCTTTAGATTTTTTATTCAAAACCTATTGATTTTACATTTTGTATTTGTGGTTAGGATTTAGAAACAACATATGTGTGTCTCAATATTTGTTTTCTATTTGTATTTTGCACCTTTGGGAGCACATATGTGAAAATTTGTCATATAATTTGAAAGACTGTAATTAGAAGATACATTTTGAAAAATCACTACATAGTTCATTTAATAAAAAATTACATTGCTGATCAAATATACAGTAATATTAAAATCTATGGGATCCATCTCTTTATATAAGCTTGTACTGCTATGGCCTCATCTTTATTATAGATATGTTTGTAGTTTTTTTTAGATGGAAATTATATTCAAAAATTCACCTAATTTCAATTATCATGTTTATTCTACTTACACTTTTTTCATGTCAATTATTTTTTATTTAATTAAAACATTACAAATTAATATTTACATTAAAAATCAATTTATTTACCGCCGCGAAGCGCGGATTACATCCTAGTAATCTATAAATAGAAAGTAAGCTCATATAGACATCTGGTGCATAGTAAATGCTAGATAGCTTAAGTCTGGAAGAGAGGACCATCTTGACAATCATAATCACGGGAGAGATAGAGTACCACTGGCCAATCTAACATGTGGATGGCTAATGTAGGAGAACAAATGAAGCTCATCAAAAAAGATGCTTAGGAGTTTATGGTATATTGGATCTACTAGAAACCTAAATGGCCATGGGAGGTCGGCCAAACATTGCCCCAACACCTATCCAAAGTAAGATTAGTTCTTAGGTAATTAACACAATGGGGAAAATTATGTTCACAACTGAGAACAGTATCATGACCTTTCACATAGTCGGTGTTTTCAAAGGCACGCAAAGTGCGCGTCTATGTGCCAAGGTGAGGTGACGTGAGGTTCCGGCATCTTGCCTCAAGCGAAGCATTTTGTCTGGGACAATACCCAGGCAATTGTCTAACCTAAGGTTCCTAGCACTGAGGATGAGCGCCTGAAGCAAGAAGGGAGCTTTTTGCTCATTTTATGTGTTTTATTCATTTTAAAAATTTAAATAAGATATATATTAATTCTAAGTAGTGTTAACACAAATATGTTTTTTTTAGAAGTTAACACAAATTTGTATACATATGCACATAGATAAATGCATAAATTATGCATGCCTACAATATACATAATGTTATAACCTATAAGTTTTAGGTACACATGTACATTTACAAGTACATGCTAGTTCTATATAATATAATTATATACATAATATATACGTACACACGTGTAATTTTTTTAGGCCAAAAAAAGGGGAAAACATGCTAAGGTGTTTGCCCCAGATGTATTACAAAAGAAAAAAGACATGGATGGTACCTTACAGTAGTCATGACTCGAGGAGAGTCCTAGCATGTACAACTACATTTTTAAAGTAAAAGCAATCAGAGGCAAAGATGACAACCCATTTATTTATTTATTTGAGGAAAAAAAGGGTATGACGTCGAGAAGGCGTCTACCCAAAGATAACACCATTTACTGCCGTCTAAATTGCCCAAAACGCAGCCAAGGAGCACCTCCTTAGTGGCATGAAATTTAGCATCATAGAGAGTATCCCATATTTATATGTACATATATTTGTGCATATGCATGTATGTGTACACATATATATATATATATGAATTTGACACATATACACATGTACACGTAGATACATTCAGATAGATATATAGACGTAAAAATGTATATATACACATATAAAAGTTCTACATGTACACATAAACATTAGTTTTAAGTACTATAATTACTGACTTAATTTGGTATACACATATGTGCATACATAAACAGATGTGTGTATACATAAACAAATGTGTGCTTACATATGTTTATGTAAATCATGCATATCATGTCTACGCATGCATATGTGCAATGTGCCTACCAACCAAAAGACCAACGTTCAATTCCCCCACTTGTGGGGGTTGTGTTAGGTAGTCGATAGCCAGCGTAAAAAATAGTTAAATTTTTCAACATGGATTTGTGCAAGAATCCATGTAGCAGACCCTACTTATAGTCGGAGAATGCTTCGCCATTTTTCATGCATGTCTACGCATATATGTGTATACATGCACACTTTTTTTGAAGACTAAGAAGGGGTTGGCATGCGACGATGAACACCCCTTGTAGATTAATTAATTAAAAAGGAGTGAATACACAAACTTGTTGTTACATAATCCATGACTCAAGATTTCCCCTGGACAGGATACAGACATTTTCACTATAGAATCTTTGACTCGAGAAAAGAATAGTGTTTCTAGCACAATCCAGATAGACCAGATAAGTGCCAAAGGCTTCAGCAGATCCAACCTTGGCCGTCGCGGAAACCCCTATAAAGACAGCCAGAACGCCTCAAGATTTTGGGTACAAACCCATCGAAGGTCAGACTCCCCCCATAAAGGAGCGGATCGGGTGCAGAGGAAGAAAATATGTTCTATATATTCAATCTCGGACCCGTAAAGCGTGCATCTGTCAAAAACCTCCCCAAAGAATCTGGCACAACGATCTCTCGTCATCAGTCTTTTTCTCCTAAGAAGCCAAAAGAAAAACCCTATTAGCTCCGATAAGCCAAGCGTCCAAATAATTATGCAGTCTCTAACCAAGTCATCCGTCCTCGAAGGTGGAGGTCTACAAATTGCATCGTAAGCCTTCTTGACCGAGAAAGAGCTACCTCTCCAAATCCAGTAGTCACAGCCCGAAGACGGCCCCCCAACCTGACGTAATGAGTCCACCAAAAGTAAAAACTCCTCTAGCCGTTGATCCGAAAAATTAGTCACAAACAGAGGCATCCAATTTCCATCACACCAACAGTCAGCAACCCGCTTGAATACGCATTCACACAAATACATATATATTTTTGAGGCCAAACAAATACATATATGTACGCATACTTGAATACGCATTAACACAAACACATGCAAACCCCCCCTACACGCACGCGCGCACACACACACATATATAGGATTGCATTTTTAGACTGTAATTAAGATGTATATGCCTACACATATATACATACAGGTATGATGTATATACACACACGCATGCATGAATGCATACATATATCCATATCCATATATATATGTATGTATGTATCAATGTAGCGCCTTGCTCACGAGCGTCTACATGAACATTTAGCATTTCAGCCACTTTGGACCCTAGAACCTTGGAGCGCATCAGGCCTTGAATAACATTGACCATTTTGCCCACAACAATCACTTTGTCTACCGGATGCAAAAAAAGTCATGAACTCTGAAATATACAGCAATAACAAAACTGGTGTCAATCCAGTAGAAGCAATCAAAGATGACATCTAAAATGTAGAGCAGGAACAATGTCAAAAGTAAGGAATCGGTCTTTCGTAGTCTAATTGTGAGGACGAAACCTAGTAAGAAATTTGTATATACGTCATTCAGCAAGTTCATGAACCTTCTTAGAGCAATACGTAGACTAAAAAATGGCAAGCTCAAATCCTCGATGTTATAGGTGCTTAATGATGGAGCGGTGGTGGAGAGTCCGAAGTGCGAGAGTGCAGGAGGGTTCGTCGAAGCCGGGGGGTTCTTCGCTTGGGGGAGTCTCGTCGCTGCCGGGAGGAGAGGGCTCTGGCTCATCGGAGCACGTCGGTGTGGGCTCCTTTGGTGCGGCGGGGCATGGAGTGGGCGTTGAGGGAGGGGGTTCGGAGGAAGTTGTCGGTGTTGAGTTTGCGGGGGATTGCCGTGGGGATCTCGAGAAGGGGAAGAGGGCGGTTTGCAGGGAGGAGGGGGGACGACGGGTTGGCGGTGGGTGTGGTGCATGGCGAGGGGGTTGGCGAGGAGTGGGTGCATGTTTCCCACAGGAAGCCGGAGAAGAAGTGTTTCCGCTGTAGGGGAAGGGGGCACGTTGCGTCTTTCTATCCTGTCCCTCCGAGGTGTTTCTCCTACAGGAGGGTGGGCCACCGTCGGGCCACCTGTTGGTTTGGTTCCGGTATTCGCGCCGGTGGTGCTGTGGTGCATGGTTCGGTGGGGCAATCTGCGCAACGTCTTTCCTCTGCGATCGGTGTTTGTCGGGAGCGTTGTTCCTTCGCGGCCGTGGCTGCGGGTGGTTCTCAGCGTACGGGTGGTGTGGTTGGTGGGAGTGTTGACGTGATTGCGGGTGTTGCGGAGGTGGACATGCATGGCGTTGGAAAGGATGTCTTTCAGGATACCGACACCCATGCGTTGATCGGTTACGCGTTACGGGGCTGCATCTCTGTGGAGACTTTGAAGACTCACCTAATGGGATTCCTTGGTTCGCGATTTACGGGCGATGTCGTGGCTCTTGATTCTCGGAGATGCTGTGTTCGTGGACTCTCCGCGGTGCAGAGAGAACACTTACTACAAAATGGCGGGTTGAGCGATGTTCATTGGCGGGATCTTCGTTTCGTGGATGGTTCGGATGCGGGTGGCGAGGTTTGCGTAGCGGAGGTTCGAGGTGCTCCCTTCCTGTCCCGATCGGTTCACTGCTTGGGGCAGGCCTTCCGACGTTGGGGTTCGGTCCTCGCGGTGTTGGATGATGGATTGAAGCCGGGCTCCGCTCCGGATGTGTGAACCCCTCAGGATCCGGGTACCCGTTTACGACATAATTCGCAATATTCTATTCACATGAGATCACACAAGTCGCAGAAAAACAGGGAAAAATTTTTCACGCAATTATGACGTTCATTTCCAACATATAACCACAAGTAAAAGAGACAAATGGCACCAAAATTTCTTTTCATTAATTTCTATATATTTTTACATCATGTACAATATCTGTCAGTATACACAATATATCCCAAAATGTAGTACATAAGAGAAAAGAAGGGGAAGCATTTACATCACTATCTGAACAAAAACTGAGACAAAGTAAATCATACCGTCTAGTGTATACTCTATCTCCAGGAAGCATGAACAGCTACTAAACAGCAGGCCCTTTGCCTGCCAAAACATGTTAGGAAAGAAACGGAGTCACACACGTGAATACAAACCCGTATTTTAAAATTTAATAACAAGTTATTTATAATGTGCAAAAGATAGCAAGTAGAAAGGTAGAACAAGCACATTTTTCATCTACTTGCATAAGTAAAAAGGGGTTTCAAGTTGTTTGTAATGCATTTCTAATGATTTCCCCAGAACCCAACATTTCCCACATATGACATATTTATATTGTAGTTGAATATTCATGAGTATATGAGTGTAAACATATATATTAATTTCTTCAGAGATCACGTTGGTGAGTGATAATGGAAAAGTTGAGATTTGAAAGATCTCTTAATTTATTTAATTTTCTTACATATAGAGAATAGTCATTTCCTACTAATCCCAACTTTTGATCGTAACTTCTCCAATCCTTAACTTCAATTGTTTCAGATATAACTCCAGATGATGTAGATATAGACATGGATGATGTGGATGTAGAATCGCCAAGTCTGTTGGCGAAAGAAAAACTCAAGCGGTGAAGAAGCCTACAAATGGCTCTTCCATCTCGCCCTCTAGTTGGAAGGACGGTCCAATAGAGGGATAGGTCTACTCCCCAACTACGCCACTGAGACGGGTGAGAGAGACTTCCCGGAAAAGTCGCTCTAGAAAACAGCCCGACTAGTACGGGCAACCGAGCTCGTACGTAAAACTGAAAAACCGAGGATCCCCCGCCTGGGTGTCCTAAAACAAAGGGTCAGCGGAATGGTCTAATGTCGGGATCCCCACGAGGCGTAAAAACACTGCGAGCTCGCGTAAAAACCGAAAAGGGACTGGGATCCTAGACCCGCGCACTTGGCGGCCGCTGCCCAAACTGGGCTTCCTTTCCTCCGCCCAGTTGAGGGTCACCGCGCCCTCGCACGGTCAGATGTAAAAATCATCATGACCGGCCTATTAATTATGAACCATCACTCATACTTGTCAACCCATCTATCCGCATCAATATCCATTAACAGGTTAAACACAGTCACCAATCAAATGACTTATAACATAGTCCTTGATCCAAGTTACAAGGTACAACCCATGACAATTTCCTAAATGAAGCTCCCTCTACCAATTGATTTCGATATTCATTAGATTAAAACTGTGACGAGCCGCAAAATATGGCCATATAATAACTCAAGATCGGACCAAGAGGGTTGCGAAGAACTGATCCTCAAATATGTTGTTAATAGTCCCGAATAGAGACTAGGCAGGTATTTAATGAAAACTGCTACCTAGGTAAATCTTAATCTTAGCAAGATTTAATTTGGTATAAAGATCATCACTGGTGATTCCTACACACTCAAGAGGAGTTAAATTTATTTATTTTTTTTAAACAATTACCTATTTGCTTTACGTAGAGAGAGTGTTGTTGTTTATTTAACTATATTTCTACAACATGAATGGGTACTCTATGGAAAACGTCATGTCCCATTTTATATATTTACTAGCGTTACCATTTAGTAATGAGATAAATCTAGTGTCACTTGATTACACACATATATATAGTATTTTAGTATGATCTTTCTATTATTATTATTTTTTTAACTTTGTTTCTGTTGTTTATAATTGTGATGCCATAACTACTTTTGGAAGTTTATTGCTTATATGTATGTGTCTTAATGCTATCATTTCCTTATCTTTTTAAAAGATGTTACAATCTTGAGTAAGCTTCAAGATGTTGGATGGTGGTTTGATCACGTATTGTCTTGCAGCAGATATGTTTACTTTATTTAGTTGTATATATATATATATTAAAAAAACAGTAGAGTTTACTGTATATATATTTACGGCTTCTTACTTCAATAACCTATCAATAATTCACATCCGCAACTGGAATTTCTTGCCATTGGTAGTAACTAATTTACTGCACTTCCTGCTAATCATGTATACCCAATTTCGTTGGTATTATTATCAGAACAATATCATTTATCATGATTATTGAAAATTCAAATAATAGATCTAAAGAGTCCTGATCATTTTTTTTTCAAGCTCCTAATATAAATTTAAACTTCCTGAAAACTGTAAGGATCTATACTGCAACACGGAATAGTGAAATTCTTTTGATAAAAAAAATTAAATTTGATTTAGAAACAGTAGCAGACCTTCTGTTAAATCAAAATTTTTAAATTTTAAACTCATAAATTGGGATTAAATCTGAATAAAGAAAATAACATCAGTAAAGAACGTCAGCAAACCTTTTGCTAAATCAAGATTTTTAATTTAATTATAATTTGGGATTAAATCTGAATTTGAGCAGAGTACAGTAGCATAGCATAATAAAATAAATTTTTGTTCCAGGCCTCAAAATTTTTAATAAACAAAATTTTAATCATGTAAGCACTCATGCATGGGATCAAAAAGAGGGTTATGTTTGTACCTAATTAGGTCCAAAATATGTCTAAATAACATGCAAGGCAGCAAGAGAAGGGTGAGGTAGGGTTGTACCTTAGGAGTCTCAAAGATTGGAAATCAAGACCACATGCAAGAGGTCCTATTGGAGATTAGCAAGGATTGTTGGAGCAGTCTGAACCAATACAGCAGCAAGCAATTGCAGTCTCTCGTTAAATTCTGAAATTTTAGAATCGGGAACATGCAGTGGATATTGGGGATTTGGATGCTCCATGAGGGAGAGCTTTCTTGGAGAAGAATAGAGGATGTGGGGAAAAAAAAGAAGGCTGTGGCTCTCTATATATATGAGAGACGAGAGGATTTGCAGGTTGACACTTAAAAATCTCTTGTTGCCATTTGGAGGCAAACAAGAGCATGACGTAAGGGGGGCAAAAAGAAGTGGTTGTGCAGCTGTCTCTGCCGCACAGTATAGCAGATTTTTTTTTGAAAATACTCTGCTACAGTCAAATTAAATAAATTTTTATTATTTTTTTCTATACCAAAAATTTCTTCTTATCTACCATACTTAAAGTTGGCCGCATTTGTGCCTCGGACCTTGGAATTCGACGCGAAATATCTTGATTTGATCATCTTTCAACGACGATCAAAATGAGTATAATATTGATATACTTCCGATCGGGTTTTGAATACCCGAAATTTTTGAATATGATTTTTGTTTAAGATTAAATTTTTGTGATTTAAAAACATCAAATGACCTCCGATTGACAAACAGTCAATTCCGTTGGTCTTGTTTCGTCAAATCGGATCTAATGACGGTCTCGGTTCGTTTTACGGTTTCCGAATTTGCGTCGCGGCTTTTTCGTGACACGCATTATGATGCGACCGATTTTTGGTCAATTTCGCCCGAACGACTCTTGATTCACGATCAATTGATCGATTTAAGTTATCTAATATTGTCAGATAACTTAATTGGGTTATCCAGACCTTATTCGGGTCGAGTTCGGGTTTACGCGGATCCCGGATGTTACAGGATGTCACCCTTGTGCTGTTGGAGTGCAGCAGGACGTTGGTAGAGGATTCGGATGGCCAGGTCTTCTTCGTGAGCTTGGAGGTTGGCCGCTTCAGTTTCAGGGTGGAGATGCAGATCATCGTGCCTCCTCTGCCGCCGGAGTTTCCGAGGTTACCAAATATCGCTTCATCTTCAGCGTGGGCGGTGCGGTTCCCGAGGGGTGCTTTGCTTGGATCGTCGCGCGAAGTTGATACGGGACAACCCTTGGAGGTGTCTCCTCGGGTAATGTGCCTGGCCTCACGGAAATTCTCTTTGTCTGCTGACGTGGGAAGGATGGTTCCCGTCATCTCTGCACCGCCTCTCTCTTTGCCTTTGGCTTTGGGTCCCGCTATTCGGGCGGCTTGCTCGGATCCTTTCGCGGGTTGGCCGCAAGAGTCTCGGGCACTATGGATGATTTGTTGTCGGGCGAAAAGGGGTTCTCAGGGTCCTTTCCTAATCGGGTCCTCTCAACCACGCTGGGCCTCTCTGATCCGGCGCCTCGCATGGCCCTTTCGTCAACGCGTGATTAGGAGCTTTCCAATGATGGGTCTCGGAGCTCGGCTGTAGTTACTCCTCCTCAGTCTCCGCGTCTCCCCGGCGCCCGCTTCGTATCTGATGGGGATTCGTCGAGCTTGTCCGCTTCGCCTTCCGTTGTTGCCCTTCCGGCCTGGGCGGCGGTCTTGGATGGCAAATCTCGGGGCGATCTCTCTTCTGCTACGCCCCAGCTGCCACGACATGAAGTGGGCGGTGCTCGCCCCCACGGAGGGGATTGCTGACAAAAGGTCCGGTAAGAGGTACAGGCGCAGGAATAGATCCCGACCTTCGTGCTCCGAGCCACTGCCATGTTCAGCCTTAAAGACTTCCATTGCGGAGGCCTCCGGTGTGATCAGCCTTCAGGGCCAGCAAGACGGTTCCAAATGAAGATTCTCTCCTGGAATGTGCAAGGTCTCGGGGAGCAGGACAAGAGGAGGATCCTGGGCTCGAGATTCACTGAATGGGGTTGTGATGTGATATTGCTTCAGGAAACAAAGCTTCAGGCCGTCACGGATGCTATGTGGAAATTGTTTGGTGCTGGGGGAATTGACCAGTTCAGGGCTCTGGATGCGGTGGGAGCTTCTGGTGGGATGCTGGTGGCATGGAAGTCTTCGACCTTGGCTGTTAGTCCGGTGTTGCGCGGGAGACACGTCCTCTCGGTTCTCCTGGTATGTGCTGAATCCTCTACGCCAATGGCGGTCTCTTGTGTTTACGGCCCTTGTTGCCATATTCAGAGGAGAGAGTTGTGGGAGGACTTGCAGGAGGCGAGTAGGGCTTTCGTAGATATCCCTTGGCTCATAGGGGGGGATTTCAATGTTACTCTTTGAACCTCGGACAAGCCAAGTTTCAGGGGCGATCAAGACCCGGGTTCTGTTGATTTTGCTGACATTGTTGACGCGTTGGCCCTTGAGGTTTTGGATGCGGGGGATGTGGCCTACACGTGGAGGAGCTTAAACTCTCGCTCTCGTATTGATCGTTTTTTGGCTTCAACTGAGCTTCTTGATTCTTTCGTGTTATCGTCTGTGGGGGTTCGGTCGCGGGCCCACTCCGACCACATGCCAATTATCTGGGATTCTGGTGATCCCCCCTAGAGGGGACTTTTTAAGTATGAGAAGAGCTGGTTGTTGGAGGAAAATTTTAGGGAGTTGGTGGCCTTCCACTAATCCAATGTGGAGGTTTTTGGTTCGGCTGCGGCTAGATTTGTTCAGAAGCTTGGCTCCTTACGTACGAGGCTGAGTGCTTTCAAGAGGGACTCCAGGGCTGCCAGATGCGCTACGAGGATGGAGGCTGAGCAGGTGATTCTGACACTTGATGCGTTGTAGGGTTGTAGAGAACTTTCAGGGGATGAGCTGGCCACTCGGTCGCTTGCTCAAAAACTAATTGCAACCGAGGACCTTAAGAGAGTCACTGAGTGGACATAAAGATCAAGAAGTGCTTGGCTTAGGGAGGGGGACGCCAACACGGCGTTTTTCCATCGCATTGCGAGCGGGCGGCGTCGTTCAAATGCTTTGAGATCGATTACGATCAATGGTGTACGCGTGAAAAAGGTAACAGAGAGATGGGGGAAGCGATTGTCGATCATTTTAAAAAAATTTCGACGAGGACTATTCCGAGGCTTTGGAGGTGGTCTGGTCTCGGAGCGTCATCTTTGACGCCCTCTATGTGTGATACGTTGACTAAGGAGGTTTCCTTGGAAGAGGTCAAGGGTGCGGTATGGGACTTGAATGGAGATGGGGCTCCGGGCCCGGATGGCTTCCCGGTGGCTTTCTATAGAGACTTTTGGGATGTGGTTGGTGCCGAGCTTCTGGAGGTCATCTCCGAGTTTTGCACGGGCAATGCTGGCTTCGAAAGGATAAACAGAGCCGTGGTCGTTCTCCTTCCTAAATCCACGTCGGTCGAACGTATTGAGGATTTCCGCCCCATTGCCATTTCTAATGCGCTCTATCTAATTGTGGCGAAGGTCTTTGTCGTACGGCTCAGCCGTGTTCTTGATGATATTATTTCCCCTCTGTAGTCAGCATTTATTCAGGGTCGGCAAATCTCGGACTGCCTTACGTTGGCCTCGGAGATAATTGCGGACTGGAGGAGAACGGATAAGCAGGAAGTTTTGTGGAAAGTGGACTTTGCAAAGGCTTATGATAACTTAGATTGGAAGTTCATCTGGTCGATTTTGCGAAAGCGTGGTTTCCCAAAGCGGTGGATTTCTTGGATGAGGTGTTGTGTGACAACGTCTTCGTTCTTGGTCATGGTGAATGGCCGCCCGGAAGGTGGCTTCTTCCAGCCACGTAGGGGCGTACGTCAGGGGTGTCCCCTTGCCCCTCTGTTGTTTGTCATCGTTGTGGATGTCTTGGTGCACATTGCTCTATGCGTGGTTGGTTGCGGTTTTTCGGTCGGTTACTCTAGGGATGGATTGGTGATCCCGCTTTTGCAATATGCTGATGATACAATCTTCTTCATTGAGGGGGGCGTTGCGGAGGCCTCCGGCATGGTCGTCACTCTGGATCTCTTCAGTGAAATGTCTGGTCTCTTCAAGAATGTTGATAAATACAAGGTCATTCCGTTCGGCCTTTCGGTGGAGGAGGCTAGCGCTAATGGTCATACCTTAGGATCGGTTTGCGGTTCCCTGTCGATTGATTATCTTGGGATGCCTTTGACAGTGGGGAGAACGAGGCTGCGGGATTGGCTGAGGGTGGTGGAGAGGGTGGAGGCGAGATTGGCGGGGTGGAAGTCGGCCATTCTTTCCAGAGGGGGACGATTGGTCCTTTTAAAGACGGTGCTCTCCTCCATCCTGTGTACTTCTTATCTAACCTCCACTTGTCGAAGGGGATCCGTAGCCGTCTTGAGAAGCTGATGCGCAGGTTCTTATGGGGAAAATAGGGGGAGGAGTCGGGGGGATTCACCTTGTTGATTGGGATGAAGTTACGATGCACAAGAAGGGGGGGTTGGGGGTCAAGAGGCTGAATCAAATGAATGAGGCTTTACTTCTTAAATGGGCTAGCAGAATCTAGGGCCCTGGGGAGGATTTATGTAGCGGCGTTCTGCGGAAAATTTATGGCACTGGGAGGGCGCCGTCGGGGACGGCTGCTCGCATGGGTTCTCCCACGTCGTTCTGGAAGGGAGTGGTGGAGGTTTTCTCCAGGCATATCTCTCTGTTTAGGTCGGTGCTTGGTAATGGCGAGTCCTTCGCCTTCTGGTATGATGATTGGACGGGGGGGCCTTTGTGCGTAAGGTTCCCTCGCCTGTTTGCTCTTACGGCTGATAAGGATGCACAGGTTGCTTCTTGTTGGTCGGATGGTAGTTGGTTCCCCGCCTTCTCTTCCAACTTCTCGGACCAGAGACTCGAAGAGTTTGTCTCTTTACTGGATGTTATCAAGGACGTGGGACATCCAACGGTGGGAAGGGATCATTGGGGTTGGCGGTTGGGTCCTTTCTCAGTTAGGAAGGCGTTTGGGGAGATTTGCAGGCCTCCCCCCTCAAGATCGGAGGCTTGATTCGTGATTGTGCTTTCTTCTGGGCTCTAAGGCTCCCTGAGCGGATTGGCTTTTTCTTGTGGTTGCTCCGTAGGCAAAGGTTGATGACGAGGGACCGGTGCGCTAGGCTTCTGGGCTCCGTTTTTGATAGGTGCCTCCTGTGCGACGAGGCGGTTGAGTCCGTTGAGCACTTGTTCTTCAGATGCCATAAAGTGGTCCCGGTCTGGGGGGAGGCAAGATTGGCTTGGTTGGGAACATCGGACTTGGCCTCCTTCTGCGGCTAGATGGCTGCTCACAGGAGCAGGTTTCGGAGGGAGCTCATCAACCCCGTGGCTGTGCTGTGGGCCGTTTGGATGGGCAGGAATGCGGTCCTCTTCTCTGGGCAGCGCTTCTACAAAGAAAATGTGGGGATACATGCTGCGAGATTGGTGGATGATTGGGATCTGTAGATGTTTGTACATGTACCCTTTTCCTTTTGTCTTTCCTCCATTGAGTGTATCCCCCTGCTTTTTGGCTTCAAAAAAAAGCTCAGATCCTCGAAGAGTCAAGTGAGCTGAGCATAATAATTAATAAGAGAAGAATCACCATGAGTGATGGACCATATATGCATACACACCCACACATGTATACAGCAAGGCAGGATTTGGTTGTCTATCAGAAGTAAATTTAGGCAAGTTCCTCCTACATGATGCACAAGGTATATCCATCAGCAAGGCCTCCTTGGGAAGCAGTTTGCATTAAGGACCTTAGTGAGTTGAGATATTTCCTTAGCATGGAGTTTGTTATGAATATATGGGATGGATCATGAGCCCAAGAAAATATGATGCAGATCTCTTGCATGAGATTGAGATGATGTATTGAAATTAGTAGTCCGTGTGGATCCAAATTCTAAGATATGTTTGGACAAAAGAGGGTGATATACAACATTACGCAAGGCTTGTTGGGAAGCTTCTCTATGTGACAGTTATTGCGCCCAATATCATTATAACTGTGTGTAAAGTTAGCCAGTATACGAATGGACAAATGCAGTTATATGTAGATGTTGCTATGAAGATAATCAAATAATCTTAAATCATCTCTAAAAAGGGATTTCTTTCAACAATGATGAATCACTTGATAATGTAGTTTGATTTCATGCAAACTACGCACATTTGTGTGTTCATAGGAAATGATTTGGTTACTTGGAGAAGTAAGAATGTACAACTTTGTCCATATTTCAAGGTTACAGAAGTCGATAGTCAGTACTCAGTCGGCAGGGTTAATGACTAAGGATTAATCGACAGTCGAGAGAGTAATCGGATTTAGTCGGATACTAGTCGGTTTTGAATTTTTAAATTATTTAAATATATAAATCAATTTTTAATACATGTACTCTCATATATATGCATAAATTTAGCAATTTTCATATTTATAAGAGCTTAAAAAGAGAAAAGGTTATAGCAAAAGAAGAAAAAATGGAGTAAGTTAAGAAACAAAATGTTTGCTACATAACATAAGCTAATGTTCAAAAACAAATACAACATGTTAAACAAAAATAATTCAAGAAGCAAGTGACACAAGTCATTCATCCTCATCAATATCTATTAACATGAATTCTATCATTCGATGTACCACATTTAGCATAATAAACAAAAAGTTACTAAGCATCATATGAACAAATATTCTATGAAATTAATAAAACAATTGCACGCAACTGCAAGCATGATTATCAAAAATAAAACATGAAATCTTGTAAGGTACAATAACTATAAGCAAGATAAGACACAAAAGATACATAAAACGTACGAAATCTTATTAAGATAAGGTAAAAACATATGAAATCTTATCAAGATAAAGTAGAGCACCTGCAAGTAGTACAAATCATTCATCCTCATCAATATTTATTAACATGAATTCTATCATTCGATGTACCACATTTAGCATAATAAACAAAAAAGTTACTAAGCATCCTATGAACAAACATCCTATGAAATTAATAAAACAACTGCACGCAACTGCAGGCATGATTATCAACAATAAAACATGAAATCTTGTAAGGTGCAATAACTATAAGCAAGATAAGACACATAAAAGATATATAAAACGTAGAAATCTTATCAAGATAAGGTAAAAACGTAGAAATCTTATCAAGATAAAGTAGAGCACCTGCAAAATAAAGTATAGCAGCAAACTAAAGTTAAAAAAGCAAAAAAAATACAAAATATAAAATTCTAAACTAGGGCGGCACCGTTGGTGGCTGGAGAGGCTTGGAGGAATGCACCAAAGGGAGCTGGGACCTCCCTTGGTGTCGGCGACACGGAGGCAGAGGCTCCATTAACCAGAGTCAAAGGAGAGGGGCATGGAGACGCAGAGGCAGAGGCAGAGGAGAGATGTCGAGGAGGGTGTGCGAGAAACATGGGTTTAGGTGGGGGCTTACTATCGAACAGTAAGCCCCACTTAAGCCCCTAATCGGGCCAACCGGGTCAGCTTAGCCTCCAACAAAAAAAACAAAAGTTCTAAATGAAAATAGACCAACTAGTCGACTGCCTAGCCCGACTACTCGCATGATTAATCGGGTCTACCCGATTAAGGCTCGATTTGGACTAGTTGGTTCGGCTACCTATCGCCAAATCGAACCACTAATCGGGTTAGTCGATCAGTTTTTACAACAGTGCCGTGTTTAATGTCGAATCTAAGTTAGAGCGATGGCTCAAGCTACCATCGAGATAATGTGGGTCAGATATATCATGACCAATCATATAGCCAATTTACAGATGGACCCACCATGTAGCTACACGTGCATGTTGGTATGACGATACTCATATGTGGCTATACTTTCATGTTGATATGACGATGCTCATACAATATTAAATCAACTCCAAGGAGGTGACTTCTTTTCAATAATAAGGAATCACTAAATGTTACGATTTGTGTTAATGCGGACTATACCAGTTGTCCTAAGGACAAAAAATCTACTATTGACTTTTGTGTGTCCGTAAAAGACGAATTGGTTACTTGGACAAATAAGAAACAAAGATTTGTGTTCAAATTCAACTCAAAATTTGAGTAAAAGTGATGCCTCGAGCTACCACAGAGATAACATCAGCCATATTGGTCATGACCAGTTTTTAGTGAAGGTTAATCTTTGTATGCGGATATATTTTGAAAACTATGTAACATGCTAATTGCGAACAATCCTACTTTTCATGAAAGAACCACATATGTAGACGTAGATTGCCATTACACCAATTATACGATTAAAAAGGGCGATGTTATTGCATCACATATTCTTCAAGCTTAGACTGCATATGTTTTCACTAAAGCGCTTCCAGAACAAGCTTCCAGAGATGCATTTCCAAGCTGAATACGATCAACTTTCATGCTCCATTTTGAGGAGGAATTGAAGTGCCTTATGCTTACAATATATACATATATATATGCACGCATATGCACATACATATATATATATATGTACGTATATGTATATATACACACATGCACACACATGTATACATCTATAGAGAAAGATACACATGCACATGAACATACGTATGTATATATATATATATATGTTTGCATATATATGCACACAAATATACAGATATGAATATGCATGTAAATATATATAACTACTACACACACATATATGCATGTGGACATATACATAAATACACATGTATATAAACATATATCTATATATACACACACATATGCATATCCCGGGAAAATTGTGAGGGAGGAAAGAGAGGAGAGAAGAAGATCGTCACACACCTCGCGAGTTGAGGGAGGAACGAGATGGGAGGAAAAACCCTAGAAAGTTGGGGAAAGGTGGATAATGGTGGAGGCTCTCTCCAAACCAAAACACTCAAACTTTAATTCATAACATGGTCCCCTTACAATAGATTACCATCCCCTTAATATAGGAAGGGTGGGATTACAAAATTAGAAAGAAAATAAAATTCCAACTAAATAAAATCCTAATTGACTCTAATTTGACTAACTAATCTAATCTACTAAAGAGATTACAATCAATCTCAATTTTTTATGTAAATAAAATTAACCGACAAACTAATTTAGGATGAAAAACCCTTACGTTGAGAAATCCCTAAATTCGCAATTTACTTCCATTCGATTCGACTCATCAAATTGGGAATAATTGCATCAATTCTCCATCGCTTGAAAAAATTGTCTCCTGACAAATTACTCGATCTTCGATCTGTCGTTGGAGAATTCCATCAGAAGTTATTGGTTCATCTTCCTAATTTGAACTAATTTTTTCTTTGATTCAATGTTACGTTTATAATTTCTCTCCACATAGGGGTGTGGCTACAATTTTCTACCCCTTTAACTAAAATAATTCCCAGCCATGAGTTCCTACCAACGTTAACCTTTATATAAAAGGTTTGAGGAGGAGAGATATCTCTGAAATTTTCCCAAAGCCACACCAAATCCCTAATTTTATGGGGTTGGTGGTCCATGGGAGATAAATTAGGAGCCCAACGTGGGACTCCTTCCACTTCCATCGTCTTTGGCTTGGTCAAACCCCTAGGTTTGGGGTTCCAACTTCTCCGACGATGATGCCCACCTGGGACTGGAATGTGTGGCAGCACGTGGCGGCAGCAAATACCGTGGAAACCGCGCGAACAACGTGTTCAACGGTGGTGATGAGCACGCTTGAAGTGCGCAAAGGGGTGGTAGGGTCCAATCTGCTGCAAGTTCAGCAGCACCGTTCAAGACGACCGCGTCTTCGAGGAAGGCGACGGGGCTCACAGCAACAAATCAGCGACGTTGTTGGGGAGGAGGTGCAGAGCTGGTGTGCGGGAAGAGATCGTGCATCCAATGGGTGTGCTCCAACCAAGGGTTGTTGTCGAGGTTGTCGGAGATCTGTTTTGCGTCGTCGGTGGCGGTGTTGGTGTTGGTAGTGCGGTCGTGACAAGTGGCGAGGATGGAGTAGACAGCCAATTTGGAAGTGACCTGGGTCTTCGAGTTCTTCAACGTAGAAGACCTCTTTTTCTTCCTCGACGGCAACCGTTGATGAGAAAAGATCGACGACTTTACATTCGTCCTCACTTTCATCGAATATTGTTCTCGTGACTTCGTTGCTTTCTTGTACAAGAGTTATATCAAAAAATCTTCTTCTGGACAAAAAATACATTTGTTTCCTAGGTCAAAATCGGGTTGTATCAAAGAGGCGATGATCTAAATTTTCTTGTTGGCGCGGGATTCTTCCTTGAACCGTGAATCAAACCATGCATGTGCCATGACGCTTGATATAAGACGCAGCTTGAACTTCTTCGAACGTGGATGTGAACCTTGCTCAAGACGACTCAAATCGAATTGCATCCACCAATATGCGATCGGATCGTCGAATCGTAAGAACAATTCAGTTTCCATGCCCCCATACCAACCGGTAAGGCCTTAAATGTCATATTTCGATTTTGTTTCGGTGACTGGCCGAACAAAATTTCGATCGAAATTCGACCAAAATTTCAGTCATTTCGATCAGGTTTTGAACTAGGGTCCCCAAATTTCGGCCGATATAGGCCATTTTGGTCGAATTTCGGTCACCTACCGAAATCGAAATTCGATCGAAATTCGGTCGAATTTCGGCAAAATCTGATCCCATGCCAATTGATGCAGTCGGGAAAATCGGAAGGAAGGAGACAGAGAGGAGAGAAGAAGATCGTGACGTACCTCGCGGGTTGAGGGAAGAATGAGATGAGAGGAGAAACCCTAGAAAATTGGGGAAATGGGATAATGGTGAATGCTCTCTCCAAATCAAAACACTCAAATTTTAATTCATAACATGTTCCTCTTATACTAGAATACAATCCCCTTTATATACGAGGAGTGTGATTACAAAATTAGAAAGAGAATCAAATTTACACTAAATAAAATCCCAATTAACTCGAATTTGACTCTGACTAATTTAATCTATTAAAAAGATTGAGATTACAATCAATCTCAATTTATGTAACGTAAATAAAATTAACGGACAAACTAATTTAGGATGAAAAATCCTAATGTAGAGAAATCCCCAAATTCGCAATTTGCTTCAATTTGATTCGACCCTCAATTTGGGAATAATTGCATCAAAATCCTAGAGAGTCGAAAAGAGAAAATTACACAGATGTCCCAAAGGGGTTGCAGGATTCAATAACTATAAAGAGAAATAACCCATTAACTCTAACAATCATGTATGATAAAATAAGTTAAAATGGTTATCATTTCATATTCAAGTTTATAGGAACTTGGAAACATAAAGATACAAGCATTTAAGAAGCGCTTAATCTAACTTAAACAAAATAATATTGATATATATTTTCTTGATGTCGAAGAAATTACTAACAAACACTAAAATAAATGAAGATAAAATAAAATCTTTTTGATTTCTACAGTATAACGAAAGTGAATCACTCGCATCTAGAATATATAGCGTCTAGCGGCTATCATGGAGTGGGGGCATAATCACCTCCTAACAACTAAGATGACTAACAAAAAATGGGGATCAAACCATGATTTTGCTTACCAATAATGGATACCAAATTATTTAATCTCCTCGGCATAAAACTTCAATCTATGTTAAGATAAATATATTGTTATGTCTCTCTTATGTAATTTCAATTTCTCTGAGTACTTATCATGTAATTAACCCAAGGGCTATTCTCCTGTATAAGAGAACCTTCGGATACGTCTAATGCAAGTAATCATTCTCTCCTATCATGGTATTGGAGCAACGGTCCTAGATCGGGGTCCCGGTATCCCACCCAAAACCCTAACCCTACACCCACTCACCCCCCGCCCTCGCGTCGGCGCCGCCTGTAGCCCCCGCCGCCATCCCCAGCGACCCCAGCGGCACCCACAACCGGCCCCAGCGGCCCCCGCCACCAGCCCAACAGGCCCGCGGCACCGCCGCCACCTCCAGCGGCCTCCGCTGCTGCCCCGAGCGGCCCTAGCGGGCCCCGCCATCAACTCCAGCGGCTCCCGCTCCATCCTGTGGGTGCTGCTGCCACAGCCGACACCTCCGAGCAGCGCCGCTGCAACCTCCGTTCGCCGCTGCAAGGTGTAGGGATGGTTGTATGAGTCTACACATACACCTATCCCTCATATGATTCTGTAGACCGCCTATTTCTTATTCCTCCGTCGGTCTGTGGCTCAGTTTCGAACATGTCAGAGAACAAGGTGTCGTTTGCACATCTTCAGGTGCCTTCAAAGGCCCGGCCCCTATAGTGAAGATGGACGGGACCAACTATGAACTATGGTCCATGCAGTTTCGTACCCTGATGCAGTGCCATAATAAGGAGCACATCCTGACAAACTCCGAGCCGGAAGACAAGACTGGAGCGAATGCGACGTGGAAGCAAGACGATGCTTATGCTCGTATATGGCTCTCTGGAACGCTGACTACAGAGATTGCTAATGATAGTGTGAATCAACCAACAGCAAAGGCTATGTGGGATATACTGGCAGCTACATATGGGCAGTCGAAGAATGAGAGCAAAATACTTCAGTTACAATTCGACATCTTTTCCACCAAACAGAATGGGAGACCACTCCATGCACATTTCTCTCATCTGCGGGGCATGTTCGAGAGATTGCATAGCTTGCCGATCACAACCAATACGAAACAACAACAGGCATATCGAAATGCCACGATGACGAGAGTTTTTCTGTCCTCCCTTGATCCTGAGTACGATGCAGCCCGTACTCAACTTCTGACTGGCGAGACCATTCCACCTATGGAGGAGGTGTATAAGCGATTGAGTAGAATTACTACTGCATCGGCGTCTACAGCACAATCTACTCCTTCAGCTATGGCTGCCACTCGTGGTAGAGGAGGATCATCACATTTTCGGGGTCGTGGACCTCGTGGTCGAGGGGGAGGCAGACAACGTGGTCCCTGTGCTCATTGTCACCGTCCAGGCCACTCTGAGGAAACATGCTTTCACAAGCATGGATATCTAGCCACTGCACGTGTTGCCGAGCAGACTGAGGCTACAACTGCGCCTCTCCCAGATACTCGCTTTGATGACATCGTCTCCAGACTTCTTGACATGCTGACTACTCCTACATCTCCGTCTCCGGGTTCTACGGAAGCTGCAGCTTCTGCCAGAGCGTCGTCTAGCTGATCAGGTACTCATTATGCGCTTACCAGTACTACTTGCTCGGACTTGACAGATTGGATTATGGACTCCGGGACTTCCCATCATATGTGTGGCGACCGAAGGCAGTTTACTACCTATAGAGTACTTACACCAGGCCGATCTGTTGTCATTGCCAATGGGGTTCGATTACCCATTGTTGGTCAGGGGGAGATTACTCTAACGCCTTCTTTAAGTCTTCAGAATGTCTTACATGCACCTGACTTTCAGATGAACTTGTTGTCAATTAGCCAGCTTACAAAAAAATTACATTGTCGTGCCATCTTTGACCCTTCTATTTTTGTGTTTCAGGACATACTGACTGGCAGGATGATTGGAAGTGGCCGTGAGAAGAGAGGCTTGTATAAGCTTGTTATATCATCATGTGTTGGACTTGCTACTATTCCCTCTAGATCCGTTTCTCCATTTCTTTGGCATCTACGATTTGGTCATCTTCCTCTGCAGAAGATGTGTCATGTCTTACCACAGATATCTACCCATACTGCGTTGGATTGTGAAGCATGTCAGCTTGGGAAACACCATAGGTCTTCATTTCCGAGTCGTCTGGGTCGTCATAGTAGTCGATCTTTTGAGTTGTTTCACTTTGATATTTGGGGTCCGAGTCGTGTCCCTGATCTTCAGGGACATCGTTATTATATGGTTGTTGTGGATGATTATTCCATACTATCTTGGGTATTCTTGTTGAAACAAAAGTCTGAAGCTGGTGCTATTATTCGAAAATTTATTATTGGAGTTAATAATATCTTCTCTACCAATATCAAAGTAATTCGCACGGATAATGCTTTGGAATTTTCAACATTACATTTGTCAGATTCTCTCAGTTCACATGGCATTGTTCATCAAACTTCTTGTAGTTACACTTCGCAACAAAATGGAGTGGCAGAATGCAAACATCGCCACCTTCTTGATGTCACACGAACATTGTTGATCCATAATTAGGCCCCTCATTCTTTTTGGGGGGATGTTGTTCTCACTGCGTGTTACTTGGTGAATCGTATACCGTCTACTGTTCTTGGAGAGAAGGTTCCCTTCTTGATTGCGTTTCCCGAGAAGGACCTATTCTCCCTCACACCTCGAGTCCTTGGGTCTGTGGCTTTTGTGCATAATTGTACCCCTGGTCGTGATAAGCTCTCACCAAGAGCTAACAAATGTGTGCTTGTTGGATACTCTCATACTCAAAAAGGGTATAGATGTTTTGATCCGGTGAGTAGGAGATATTATATAAGTGTTGATGTTACTTTCTTTGAGTCTATCATGTACTTCTCTCCTATAGGTGACAGGTTATCCAATAACAATGAGGATGATATTGTTGTTCCTCCTCCTCCACCTCTTCCAGCATTTGAACCTGAGCTACAATTACCTCCACCATCGCCTCCACCACCACCACCACCTGAGCCAAGATTCTTATCCATTGTTTACACTCACAGGTCTTCTACTAGCTCTTCTGCTCATAAGTCGTCCACATCATCCAGTACGCCTCAGGTATGTCATGATAACCCCATCTCTACTGATGGCACTGGAGTTTTACATCATACACAGGATGCTTCTGCTGTAGAGGACAGAGGGGGTGCGGATTTGGATGTTCCTATTGCGCTGAGGAAGCCTCGACGTCAATGTGCCACATACCCACTTGTTGCACATGTCTCTTTGGATCATCTTTTTGATGAGTACAGGAAGTTTGTTGTAGAACTTTCTGCGGTTTCTATACCCCGAACATACATGGAGGCTTTACAGGACAGCAGGTGGCGCCAGGCCATGGAAGAAGAAATGACGGCCTTAACGTCACGAGGGACATGGACTGTTGTTTCTGCTCCACGAGATGCTTCGATTGTCAGTTGCAAGTGGATATTTTCCATTAAGCAAAACGCAGATGGGAGTGTAGATCGCTACAAGGCAAGGTTTGTGGCCCGTGGCTTTACCCAAACATATGGGGTGGATTATCAGGACACGTTTTCTCCAGTAGCGAGACACTCAACGCTATGGATTTTACTAGCAGTTGCAATTTCACGGAATTGACCGCTATTTCAGCTTGATGTGAAGAATGCATTTCTCTATGGAGACCTTCAGGAGGAAGTTTACATGCAGCAGCCACCTGGGTTTACTGCTGAGGGGAAGTCCCAGAAGGTATGCAGGCTACATAAGGCAATTTATGGCCTAAAGCAAAGTCCTAGAGCTTGGTACCAAAAGCTGTCAGAATTGATTGAACAACAGGGGTTTGAGAGGTCCACTGCAGACCACTCACTTTTTGTTTAGAAGACACAGAGAGGTATGGTTGCCATTCTTGTTTATGTAGATGACATTATTGTTACAGGAGATGATGCTCAAGGCATTCAGATAGCGAAGAAGTTCCTAGGTAAAGAGAGCGTCAAAAAAAAAGTTCCTAGGTAAAGAGTTTGTAACCAAGGATCTTGGCACTCTTCGCTACTTCCTGGGGTTAGAGTTTGCCAGGAATCGTCGTGGTCTAGTGATGACCCAGAGAAAGTTTGTCATGGATCTCCTTTCTGAGAAAGGTATGACTGGATGTAAGCCTGCTACTAATCCTATGGATCCAAGTATGAAATTGTATGATGAGGATACTGAAGAAGTGATGCACTCTAATGGAGGTTGCGACCTAAAGGGTAATTTTTAAACTTGGAACTAATGGACTAAATGACGGAAACAAGAAAAATGGTGTGCAATGCAAAAAGCCACGGGAGACGGAAATGCGATGAATTGACGGGTGGTAAAAGATGTCTAAATTTCAGCAACAAATGAGAGCAAGTAACCGAGTTCTAGTACTGTTTTCTCCACAATTTCATGGCAACTCAAACAGTAAAAGATTATTGGAAATAGAGAGCGATGATGCGGCAACAAAGCCTCAATAATTCACCAAACCAAACAGCAATATAACAGCCCACGAAACTAAATTTATGCGGCGGAATAATTGGTAGAAACGGCGCTCATACCACAACTGGCCGAAGGCGGTGGGCAGCGGCTGGTCACAGCGGCGTCTCTAGCAGCTCAGGGTCGCGGATGGCGGCAGGTTCACAGCGGCCTCGGATAGCGGCTGGCGGTGGCAGGGAGGATGGAGCGTAGGCGGCTGGGCGTCGCCAAGCGGCGGGACTTGAGAGGGTTGCGTGCGGTGGGAAGTGCAACGGGAGGGGTGTGGCTGAGAGGGTAGTTGGCGCTCGCGGCTGGAGAGGGAATCGGCGTCGGAAGGGAAAGGGGCAGCGAGGGAGAAGGGGAAGGTGGGGCGCGATGACGAGGGAGGAGTGTGTGCGGGGTTGGCGGCGACGGGGGGGGCGATGGCGCGGCGATTTGCATGCGGTAGGGGTTGCGGGCCTGTGAGGGGGGCGGAGGTGAGGGCGGCTAGCGGAGGAGAAGAAGGTGGAGGCGCGTGAGTGGCGCGGGAGGAGGCTGGCGAGTGCGGGAGGGGGGAGGGGAGGAGAGTATGGGGATGCGGCGGGAGGAAGATGGGGGATGGAGTGGGAAGGCGGCGGTCAGGAGGAAAAGTTAGGGTTGGAGAAGCACGGGGGAGAAGGGAGAGAGGGGTTGCGGAAACCGAGAAAGGGAGGGAGAGAGGGAGAGAGAGAGAGAGAAGATAAGTGAGGGGAAAATAAATCTCATTCAAAAATTAATTCCCAGCCCTAATCCAAGGGGTGCCTTTATAGAGGCCAAATCCCCCAAATAAGCAACAACCTTTCTAAAAAAAGAAAAGAAAGAAAATAGAAAAGAAAAGATGATAAGGCCTTGTATAATGAGCCTTTTACATAAATAAATAAAATAAATAAAACAAATGTCGACTAAAAGGAAGTGATCGTAGCATCATGCTGCATCAACTCCCCCCTGCTGAGAAGAATCTCGCTCAGCCGAGATGGCATCGTGGTAGTTCTGAAGTATATCGGGGCGGAGTTGTTGGAGTTCATCCTCGTCAATCCAGGTGCAATTTGTAAGAGGTTGTCCCTTTCATTTGACTAGATAGCGACGGAAGAGACCACGTCTAGTCGTCATATCTCGGATGTCGGCAATATCTTCAATCTAATCGGCATCAGTCGCGGCCGGTGGTTGGCGCGTATCATCAGCGGAAGCTACTGGCGTGGTGGCATCTGTCTGTTCATCTCCGTGATATAAGAAGAGATCTGATACATTAAATACTGGCGATGTCTGGACGTCTGGCGGTAGATCAAGTAAGTAAGCATTGGGCCCAATCTTCTTGAGGATGCGGAATGGACCAATCTTCCGGACACTCAATTTTTGGTGGACTCTCAAAGGAAACCTCTCTTTTTTTAGGTGGACTATCACTAATTCTCCAACTCTGAACTCGCTCTCTCTACGGTGGAGGTTGGCTTGGACTTGGTATTTCTGGGTCATGGTTTGGAGTTTGGCTCGGATTTCGGTATGGATATTGGTTAGGTGTTCGACCAGGTCCTCAGCAGCTGCACTGCTTCTCCCTTGCATGGTTGTGGGTGTTAGGTCTAGAAATTGGGTAAGTGGAAAGTCGTACACACTCTCAAATGACGATTTTCCGGTGGACATATTAGTGGAACTGTTATACGCGAATTCGGCTTGGGGAAGAATTAGATCCCATTTGGACGGAGAGTCCCCTGCAAGACATCGCAATAAATTTTCTAATGATCTGTTAACTACTTAGGTTTGCCCATCTGTTTGTGGATGATAAGCAGTGCTGTATTGCAAATGAGTACCAAGACGAGACCAAAGCGTGCGCCAAAAATGACTCAAAAACCTGGTATCACGATCCGAAGTGAAAGAATGAGGAACACCATGCAATCGAACAACATAACGAAAAAACAAATCAGCGACATGAGATGCATCTGAAGTTTTTTTACATGCAATGAAATGTGCCATTTTAGAAAATCTGTCCACAACCACAAAAATAGAGTCAACTTTCCGTACCGTGAGGGGTAAGCCTAGCACAAAATCCATAGTGATGTCTTCCCAGGGTCGCAGAGGAATCGGTAGAGGTGTATACAACCCAGTGTTCTGCCTATGGCCTTTGAATCTGTGACATGTTTAGCATTTTTGTACAAACTTTGTAACATCCTTTCGCAATTGCGGCCAATAAAATCGCTCTTGGAGAAGAGTCAAGGTCTTGTCCCTTCCAAAGTGTCCAGCTAAACCACCGTTATGCAGTTCTGAAATTAAGTTCTCCCGAAGAGAGGTGGCAGGAATGCACAGTCGGTGGGCCTTGAATAGGAATCCCTCATGAAGGACATAAGTGGCTGTCGGATCCTGCCCAGTATCAACACATTCTGCATAAGTTTGTCCGAAGTCAGGATCAGTGGGGTAGAGATCCTTGAGTGTGTCAAATCCTGGTGTGCTGATGGTCATCGTGGTCAGGGCATGTCCTCGTCGGCTTAACGCGTCGGCCACGCGATTCAGAGTGCCAGCCTTGTGTTTGAGATGGAACGTGTATTCTTGGAGGAAACTAACCCATTTTGCATAACGCTTGTTAAGGGTCTTCTGAGAGTTCAGATATCGTAAGGCTTCATGATCAGAATTAAGGACAAACTCACGCTGGATTAGATAGTGCCTCCAATGCTTGAGAGCTTGTACCACAGCATAGAATTCGACATCATATGTAGAGTACCATGATCGAGCTTCGTTCAACTTTTCACTGTAGAATGCTACAGGTCGTCCTTCTTGACTCAGGACGGCACCAATCCCGACATGTGAGGCGTCGCAATCGACTACGAAAACCTTGGTGAAGTCAGGAAGTGCCAATACAGGGGCATGGGTCAATTGATGTTTTAGCCTTTGAAAGCTGGTTTCTGCTTCAAGAGACCAAGCGGGTGTGCCTTTACGCGTGCAATCTACCAACGGAGCCGCACAAGTGCTAAAGTTCCTGATGAAGCGCCGGTAGAAAGAAGTCAATCCCAGAAAGCTGCGAATCTCAGTGAGGGTTTTAGGCACGGGCCAGCTCTGAATGGCTTGAATATTGGAGGGGTCAACTTTAAGTCCATCGGCAGTAACAATGTATCCCAAGAAGAGGACCGTGTCAGACATGAAGAAGCATTTCTTAAGGTGGACATACAATTGTTGGGCTCTTAAGGTTTCCAGGACTTGTCGTAAGTGAGATAAATGGTCGTCTTTGGTCAAGTTGTAGATCAATATGTCATCAAAGTACACAACCACAAACTTACCAATGAAGGGCCGCAGTACATGATTCATGGTTCGCATAAATGTGCTGGGTGCATTAGACAGGCCAAAGGGCATTACTGTCCATTCATAAAGGCCTTCTTTGGTCTTAAAAGCAGTCTTCCACTTGTCTCCAGGTCGGAGGCGAATCTGATGGTACCCACTGCGAAGATCCATTTTGGAAAATAATTTGGCACCCGATAGCATGTCGAGCATGTCATCAATGTTAGAAAATCGGAAGCGGGAGCGTAAACATGGAAAAGATAAATAACGAAAAGAACAAGCGGGATTTAACGTGGAACCCTACTCCGTGAGGAGCGGGATGAAACCATGGGAGAAGCCCTCAAAGGGACATGCTATGCATTGCTTTTTCTCAATGGATACAAGGGGTCTGGGGCTCCTTATATAGCCTCTCCAGAGCCTCCAAGTCCCACCACCGGACGATGTGGGACTAAACACTGGATGGGGTAAATGGATCTCCTCCAGGATCCATTTACCATGCTACAACACAATAGACGTACTACCAAATACTCCAACACTCCCCTTCAAGCTGGAGTATGCAATGCTCAGTTTGGACAAACAAAAAGAAACTCAACTCAACGCTACAGGACACTACGGACAATATCAACCCAACGCGCAGTCGAGGACGTTGCTTCTCATGTCGTGCAGGTGAGGACGAACGGGCTGGAGTGTGAGTCAACTGAAGACTCGGAATCTGACCATCGAGTCTGAAACTGCACCTGAAGTCTCCTCGTCGGAGAACTGGGTCTCTCCCATCTGGCTCAGAGAATGGTGCACTGCTCTGGTGTACCTATGATACCACATGAAAACCCTTGCCCTCAAGGGAATGGTCCTCTGCTCTGGAGTCCCTATGGCTCACATGAAAACTCTGGCCGAACAACAACAAGAATGATGGGACCTCGAACTGATGATGGCAACATATGCTCATCTGGAAATGACCGCAAACTCGTGCGTGCCTGAAATTGGACTCGGAATCAATCGTCGAGTCTGAACAACTAATCATCTGTAGAGTCTGGAAAATATGGCTGGTCTGGAGACTGGCATCTGAGTCTGGATCTGGAAGACTGGAACAGACCTGTGACTCTACATATACACTCCCCCTTTCTCCCATACTTGTCGGAAAACATGGACATCGACAATGTTGGGAGAAGACAACAATAAATAGGGGTAAAAAAACATTCTCAAAAAATTTCTTGTGGCTTTTTTGTCCCTTTTTTTAAAAAAACCGCCAATGTTTTTTCTATTAGGCGTTCCAACATTTTTTTTCGGCTTTTCATCAACAAAAAAAAAATCCTGCGTACGACTTTTTTTTACTGTACGCGTCTTTTTTTCAACTTTTTTTTGCAACAATTTTTTAAGACCGTATCATTTTTTTAATTTCCATTCCCCCCCCCCCTTTTTTACGGTAGGGCTTATATCCCTCCTTTTTTATCACGGGCCCGCTACCCCTTTAGGGTTCCCCCAACGTGAGAACCCTTTCTCTTGGAAACAAAAAAACGTGCGGATGCCGCCACCGCCCCAAAAGGGGCTCTCTCCTCCTGTGGGCGATGCAGTTGGCTGCACGATGCAGTCGAGTTCCTCTTCCGCAGATTCAGCCCTCCCCCGAGTTGGTTGTACGATGCGAGGGTAAATCATGCTGCTCGACATCGCCTGGGGGCGAGATCGCCCAAGACAGAGATGTGGGTTGCCGCCTTGAAGAAAATGCGAGATCGGAGGGGAGCCTTGCGATGAGGAAGGGGTGGGGGTTCACATATCGCAGCCGATCCTTATAGGACTCCACCGTTGGAGCACCTTGATCACGCGAGGAGGAGAACAATGGGGACTCGCGCCGTTGAAGGAAATGGAAGCTTCGATTGTAGAGCATAGCGATGGAGATCCCCTCGTGCCGCCTGCACGAGGGCTCGAAGGCGGCTAGGGCTGATCGTGGCTGAAGGCGGCTTCGCCGCCTGGAGAGATCGCTGGAGGGGAGCGCCTGGGGCTTGCCGCCTGGGATGTCGAGGCGTCGATCGCTGGAGGGACTTGGAGTCTGAAGAGTAGAGGGGATGCTGCCGCACTTGCATGACTTGCTTCTCACGCTGAAAAAATCTCCGGAACAAAACTCCAGCAATCGGACGGATCGTGAACAAAACTTCAGAATTAGGGTTTTCACAAAACCCTAGAACTCTTAAAAAACTCCCGAACAGAAACAATAATCTTCAACATAAAACGAATCTTGAGCGTATTACAAACGAACATGAAAGAAAACCCTCGAGAATCGACCCGCTCTGATACCATGTTAGAAAATCGGAAGTGGAAGCGTAAACATGAAAAAGATAAATAACGAAAAGAACAAGCGAGATTTAACGTGGAACCCTACTCCTTGAGGAGCGGGATGAAACCACGGGAGAAGCCCTCAAAGGGGCATGCTATGCATTGCTTTTTCTCAATGGATACAGGAGATCTGGGGCTCCTTATATAGCCTCTCCAGAGCCTCCAAGTCCCAGCACCGGACGATGTGGGACTAAACACTGGATGGGGTAAATGGATCTCCTCCAGGATCCATTTACCCTGCTACAACACAATAGGCGTACTACCAAATACTCCAACAATCAAGGCGTGGAATCGGAAAACGATACGTGATCGTGATCTTGATGATAGCACAACTGTCCACGCACATCCTCCATGTGCCATCTTTTTTTGAGGTAAGCAGAGCAGGGACCGCCACGGGACTCATACTCTCTCGAACATACCCACAACGTAGTAGATCAGTAACCTGCCTGTTCATTTCTTCGTGCTCACTTGGGCTCATCCGATAATGTGGTAAGTGGGGTAGGCTGGCTCCAAGGACTAGGTCAATGTGATGTTGAATGTCTCGCAATGGGGGTAGTCCTTCTGGCAACTCTTCAGGCATAATGTCAGCAAACTCTTGGATGATGGGCTTTATCTCAGGCGGGACTTCGGGTGTAGTGTAGTTGTCTGTTGTTTGCTCACTTCACGCCCCATTAATGCATAAATGGTGGAGCTCTCCTGAATTTCACGTTGGAATGTCTGGGCTTCCATCAACAATACGGGACCCGTAGTCGAAGACTTTGACGACGGAGTACTTTTACCAGATTGTGCGGTCGCGGCTCGAAGTGTAGCCACCTGGCGAGGGCTAAGGGCTTCGCGTTGTGGTCTAAGGGTCACACGCACCTTGTCTATGAGAAATGAGTAAGTGTTCATTTTTCCTTTGTGCTCAGTGTCTCAATCGAACTGCCAAGGCCTCCCAAGTAGTACATGACAGACATCCATAGGGGCTACATGGCACCACACCTCGTCTTTATATGAAGGTCCAATCGAGAAGCTAACGAGGCTCTGACGGTGGATCGGAAGTTGAGTACCACCTCGAAACCAGGCCACACTGTAAGGTTTCTCGAGTGGTTGAGTTGGTAGACCCAACTTATCGACCATTTCTTGAGAAACGAAGTTCCCAACGCTTCATCCATCAATGATCAGCGAACAGCGACGCCCTCCTGAGGTGCAGGTGGTTCGGAATATGATGTGTCGCAACCAACTATCAGCGTCGTTGACAGCGGGTGTGAGCAAGATGTTTGTGGGTGCGTTGTCAGGAGCGATAAAGTCCTCGTGTTCAATTACCAAGAAAGGTCCGGATACATCTCCATCCACTCCCAGAAGCTCATAGTCATCAGTTCCCACGGTGTCAGCAGTCAAAGCGATCGGATCCTCTTCAGGTGATTCCTGCTGGTTAGGGTCAGGGTCTTCAGGGTCGTCGATGTTGCATAAATGGGCGGGTCTAGCCTTAGGGTTTGGGCAATCTGCCGCGCGATGTCCCTTTTGATAACATCGGAAACAGGTATCAGGTCCTACAACAGGTCGACTATCCAAGATGTCTGGTCCAGGGTTTCCAGTAGATGGTCGGTTGACGGCAGGAGTTGATAGTTTGGCTTGGGATTTACCTGCAACAATCGAGGGGGAAGTTATCGGTTTGGAGGTCGCCATCGGGGTACTGGTGCGTGGGACGGAGTTCACGGAAAAAGACATCCTCCTTGTCTGGGCCTTAGCAAGCTTAGTCTCAGCCCGTTCAGCTTGCTTGTAAGCTTCGTCAACATCTCGACAGTTGTTGAGGTAGAGTTCATGCTGGATAACTTGGCGGAGTCCTTGCCTATAGCGGGTGACTTCCTGGACAGGAGTCTCCTGCAATCGATTGCGATGAATGAGGGACTGGAATCTTTCGGTGTATTCTCTCACACTCATGGTGCCTTGTTTCCATGATTGCAGTCGCGCGTATAGATCTCGTTTGTAATCTTCAGGCACGAACTTGGTTTTCAATTTGGCTTTCATTTTGCTCCAACTGCGGATTTTACCCTTTCCTTTTCGTTTGCGTTCAGATTGCAAACGGTCCCACCATAGCAGAGCATATCCCTTTAATTTGATTGTGACGAATTGAACTTTTCGTTCGCTAGGCATAGACTTCCATACAAAGAAGTGTTCGACGGTTTGGAGCCAATCTAAAAAGACATAAGGGTCTCGTCCTCCGTCAAATTCCGGAACATCGAGACGGATGCCTCGATCCCATCTGTCATCGGTCCTAGGGCCAGGTCGTGGCGGGAATTGATTTCCACCAGCAGGTTGTGGAGGGAGTATACCCAGGGGTGTGGGGATCTTGATTCTTGAAAGGGGTGTCATCTCTTAATCCTTCGTCTTCGCTTTCTTGTGAATGATAGTCGCTAACATGTCCATCGGAAGTAGAAGAGCTAGATTCGCGGGAAGTGTTACTCCGGGAACGTCGCTTCCGACTAGTACGCCGACCCTTGTTGGGCGTCTCATCACTATGATCTTTCCCTAGCATTTGACTATTTAGGGTGGCAATTTGTCCGCTCAGTCGTTCGTACATCTGTAGCATTTGAGCATTCAAGGATTCTAACGTTAGCTCAGTGTGTGGGGTGTAGCCGGTTTTAGAGGTAGTCGGTTTTTCGGCCACGGGAATTCTAGGCTTTCTCTCTCTCTCTTTGTTGGGTTTTGTTATTTTGTTTTGTTTTTTTAATGCAATAAAACAAACAAAATGCAGGTGAGATGCAGGATCGCTTTGCTCTGATACCAAATTGATGCACTCTAATGGAGGTTGCGAACTAAAGGGTAATTTTTAAACTTGGAACTAATGGACTAAATGACGGAAACAAGAAAAATGTCGTGCAATGCAAAAAGCCACGGGAGATGAAAATGCGATGAATTGACGGGTGGTAAAAGATGTCTAAATTTCAGCAACAAATGACAGCAAGTAACCGAGTTCTAGCACCGTTTTCTCCACAATTTCAGGGCAACTCAAATAGTAAAAGATTATTGGAAATAGAGAGCGATGTTGCGGCAACGAAGCCTCAATAATTCACCAAACCAAACAGCAATATAACAGCCCACGAAACTAAATTTATGCGGCGGAATAATTGGTAGAAATGGCGCTCATACTACAACCGGCAAGAGGGAAATGCAAGCTTCAGATTTGGCCAAAGGCGTGGGCAGCGGCTGGTCACAGCGGAGTCTCTAGCAGCTCAGGGTCGCGGATGGCGGCAGGTTCACAGCGGCCTCGGATAGCGGCTGGCAGTGGCAGGGAGGGTGGAGCGTAGGCGGCTGGGCGTCGCCAAGCGACAGGACTGGAGAGGGATGCGTGTGGTGGGAAGTGCAATGGGAGGGGTGTGGCTGAGAGGGTAGTTGGCGCTCGCGGCTGGAGAGGGAATCGGCGTCGGAAGGGAAAGGGCGGTGAGGGAGAAGGGGAAGGTGGGGCGCGATGACGAGGGAGGGGTGTGCGCGGGGTTGGCGGCGACGAGGGGGGGGCGATGGCGCGGCGATTTGCGTGCGGTAGGGTTGCGGGCCTGTGAGGGGGGGCGGAGGTGAGGGCGGCTAGCGGAGGAGGAGAAGGTGGAGGCACGTGAGTGGCGCGGGAGGAGGCTGGCGAGTGCGGGAGGGGGGAGGGGAGGAGAGTATGGGGACGCGGCGGGAGGAAGATGGGGGATGGAGTGGGAAGGCGGCGGTCAGGAGGAAAAGTTAGGGTTGGAGAAGCACGGGGGAGAAGGGAGAGAGGGGTTGCAGAAACCGAGAAAGGGAGGGAGAGAGAGGGAGAGAGAGAGAAGATAAGTGAGGGGAAAATAAATCTCATTCAAAAATTAATTCCCAGCCCTAATCCAAGGGGTGCCTTTATAGAGGCCAAATCTCCCAAATAAGCAACAACCTTTCTAAAAATAGAAAAGAAAGAAAACAGAAAAGAAAAGATGATAAGGCCTTGTATAATGAGCTTTTTACATAAATAATAAAATAAATAAAACAAATGTCGACTAAAAGGAAGTGATCGTAGCATCATGCTGCATTAAGAAGTTGATAGCAAGAGGTACAGAGAACTAGTTGGGAAGCGTTTATAAGTTACTATCACCAGACCAGATATTATGTTTGCAGTAAGCAAGGTCAGCCAATGATATCTATATGATTTTGAGATATCTGAAGAACTCACCTGGTTCGGGACTCTTATTCAGTAGGGATGCATCCTTGGAGGTAACAGCTTGTGCAGACGCTGACTATGCAGGATGTCCCACGGACAGAAAGTCTACTTCAGGGTTTGCAATTTTTGTTGGACACTCACTTATCTCATGGAAAAGCAAGAAACAGACTGTTGTTGCCAGATCAAGTACAGAATCTGAGTACAGGGCCATGGCCCAAGGGAGTGCAGAGATGATGTAGGTTAGATCGGTGTTGACTGATCTTACCATAGAAGTTCCTCTTCCTATGCAACTCTTATGTGATAATCAAGCTACATTATTCATTGCGAATAATCATGCATTCCATGAACGAACAAAGCATACTGAGGTGGACTGTCATTACACTAGAGACTTGATACAGAAAGGACTCATATCAACCTCTCATGTATCTACAGAAGATCAGACGGCAGATATCTTCACCAAGGCTCTATCTCGAAGTCCTTTTCAGAAGTGTTGTTCCAAGCTGAGCATGATAGATATATATGCTCCAGCTTGAGGGGGAGTGTTAAGATAAATATATTGTTATGTCTCTCTTATGTAATTTCAGTTTCTCTGAGTACTTATCATGTAATTAACCCAAGGGCTATTCTCCTATATAAAAGAGCCCTCGGGTACGTCTAATGCAAGTAATCATTCTCTCCTATCAATCTAAAGTAAATGATACTTGCTTCTAAATAATTGGCGAATATAAAAAAGTCGTGCATACAATAAATGGAAAATAGAATTAGGAAATAGTGCTATTTAATTTTTTTTCAAAGAAGTTATATAAATTTTAAATATGCAAGACTTTAAGCATTTTCACTAATTGAATTAGAGGACCAACACCAATACAAGTATGGAAATTTTATTTTGCAAGTTAAAGCTTTTCAAAATATATCATAAATGATCACAAGACACAAAACTAATAATATTTCTATAAGGGTTATATCTAATATACAAACATATGGTTTATAAAAATAAATAAATAACATTTACATATTTCGATGTTCAGTGAGATATCAATCGACATGCCTCTAACAATGGTGGCATGCCGACAACACAAGCAGCATGCCGCCGGCAAGCCAACAACATCGTGGAGATATGACATTCCAGATGTATCAGTGTCAGATATGCTGAGGGCACAACACGATATGAGAGCATGCCATTGGCATGCCGTGATAATTAACCATGCTACCCTATTATGTTGAATGTCATTATACTCTTGAGGTTAATCTTGGACAATAGAAGATCCTTCATGTTCTTAGTGAATTACTAATCCAAGTGCGGTTGGCACTGCATGGCCTCTTTCCAATAAATGAGTATATGAATGTTTCAAATGCTTAGTCAAATGTGAAGTAAATACATGATTTCAACTCTAGGTTCTCAATACAAAGGTCAAGTTGAACCTAGCTTCTCGTTGCTGTAGAGGGGCCTTTTGATGGTCATAATTATTAGATTGTGATTTATGGAGATTTTTCGGTGAAAAAGACATGCATGGCTTTGGTACCCAACGATGTACAACCCTAACAATTTAGTTAGCGATTATATATTGATTTGAGAGACTAAGGTGGCTCTTAGGATGAATATATTCTTGTGGCTCTTAAGAAGGGAGAGAATCATGATCATTGATCAAGATGCATGTTGCACGGATTTTATACGTGGCGGTTGAGGCGTGCCCTCTTTATTCTGAAGACATCGAGTATATGAACTAGTTGTCCTTTTCATGTCCTCGCGATAAAGAGATATGGGTGGAGCTAAGTACAGAATAGGCGGATTCCAATAGTGTGATAAAGTTCCGGACACTAGATCCTAGACCCCTAAATCTAGGTAAATGACCCAAGGGATGATGTTGAAACAAGGGCCTACCTTCCTCATTCAAACGAATTAAGCCTTTAGCATTAATCTGGGAGTCATCGCTGGCTTGAAACGGTATGGAGTTCTGCCAAGAAATGTTGTATGTTGAGAATGTAATTGAGCACGCCGACTTGAAATGGTATAGAGTTCTAGCAATAAAAGTTGTATATTAAGAATGTAATTGAGCTTAAGGCTTTGAGACGTGATCCTTGTAATAGATGGTGTGTATTTTTAAATAGGGATTTTTACACTTGTTCCCTTTTGAGATTTCATATTTACACTTATATATCTATATTTTTTTGCAAGGGCACCCATGGCCCAACCTTCTAACACGATTATTGTACCCTTTAGTTAGTTGACCATTAATTAAAGTAAGCTAGACCATTGTTTGTCTAAATCAAGGTCTAGGTAAGTTAATATATATGCATTTGTCCATGTATTCTTGAATCCTTGAGCATATATCCCTACCGCAAACCCCTTCCCTCTTCTCCTTCCTCGCTTCATCCATGGTGGATGGCACATGGCGGTGATTAACCACGAGGATGGTGGGCTTGAGGTGCATTGATTGGCAAAGGGCTCGAGCAAGGAAGCGTTGGAGCGGGGGGGGCTCAAAGCGGCGAGGGTTGCAACGAGGGTGGTAGCGAAGGGTTTGTGGGCAACTTATTGAAAATGATAGGTACCTCAAGGAGAGAGCTTATTGCATACTCCTCAGATGGTTGTGAAGGATAGTGGTCTCTTGACATCGTGTCGAACAGCAAGGGAAGTGGTGAAGAGCCACGCTAGGGTGAAGCGATGAGAGGACGTTGAGACGGTGGGGGACACATGAGGCGATGCTTGAATTTTGTTGAGAGCAAACGCACGGATAGGAGGTCCATCCACAATGGGGAAGTAGGCAAAGACCTCGACGTTGTTCGATTGAAGTGGTTGGCACGAGAAGGTGGACATAATGGTGATTGATGTCATGGTGGGAATTGGAGATCGAGGGTTGATACATGAGGATATGGAAATTGTCCTCTTCCTCAAAAGTTGTTCTCAGGGAGTAGTCTTTGTTGAAGGATGGAAGAGTGGTGCAAGTTGGAGGAGATGGGGACATAACCTAGTCTAAGAAGATTATAAGTTGAGTTGCCGACAAAATTAAAGGGTTGGAGAACGGGTTGCACAATTAATTCATAATCAATAGTGGAATGTCATGGGGGAGGGAATGTGAGGACAGATGGTAAATACCTAAGAGTGGTGATGGTGGTGGACTAGAGATAAGAAAATCAGAAGATGGAACAAAAATTAATAGAGACGGTTCAATGGAAACGGTTATTTGAGGTGGTGACAGTTGGATACTTATAAAGGTGGAGGTGTGCAAAATGTCTCCATAATATAATATCATCAAGGAATTGACCTTCACTTCTCATATGGAAGATAAGTGGACATGGTAGGTGAGAATCATCATATAATGGGAACAACATAAATGTTGGCTCCGATACCAATCAATGTCAGCCAAAATTTCCCATGAGGTGAATGGGATATAAAATGTGAGGGAAGATAAGAAGGAGAAGAAGAAGGAACGTGTCAATAAGGAAAATGTCAATTATGTGGGGTTTTAGATGGAAATGCATTAGGATACGTAGGAGCAAGGAAGCTTATCATATTGCATGAGAGAGAAGAAATGGGTTTCAGTAGAGGATTGGAGGGTAGCGAAAAAGTGATGATATGGAAAACTAAGATAGATGAGAAGAAGAAAAAATATGCCCGACAAGTCTAGCATGATGAAGGAAGAACGGGGATGAGAGGTGGAATCCTAAAAATTAATGGGGAAAAGATGATAATGGTGGAGGCAAACTCCATATAAAATAACTTTAATTCATAATCGCACGACATGTCCCTCTAATGACCCAATAGTCGCTTTATATATAGAGGGGTGGACATACAAATATAGAAAGAGAATAATGATCAAATCAAATGAAAAATCTAAATTGACTCTTAAAATCAGACTAACTTTCTCTTTAATTGGAAAAAGGGGGTGGAGTTATAAATTGTAACTTTTTTTATTAACGAGTCCAGCCGCCTTCATTTTTTTGAAGTCAAAAAAGGGGGAGACACTCAAAGGTGTTCACCCCAAGATTGTATTAAAAAAAGGAGAGTACAAACCAATTACAAAGAGACGCATTAAGCAAGCCATGAGCTTAAAAAGCCCGGCATCTAGAGACAAACATTTTCCTTGTAAAACCTCTGACCGGAGAAAAGAAGCGCGTTCCTAGCCAGCCAAATGGTTCATACCAATGCAAGAGGTCGGAACAGCTCCCTCCTCGCCCGATGTTTGGCCTCAACCAAACCACCACAAAAGGCCCCAACGTTTTCCCTGTTGACACAATCCAGCTCTGGGTCATCCCAAACCGGTACCACCCCCTGGCAGGAGAAAAAGAGATGCTCCACCGTTTCAATCTCCACCCCACACAAAAGGCACCTGTCAGAGACAACACCAAGCAATCTAGCGCAGCGGCCCCGCGTCATTAGCCTCTTCCTCTTAAACAACCAAAAGAAGAAGCCAATTCTCTCAGGAAGGCCAAGTCCCCAAAAGAAACCGCAGTCACGAACCACCACCTCCGCGAGAGAGGGTGGTGGCCTGCAAATCACCATATAAGCCTTCTTCACGGAGAAGGAACCACTACGCCAACTCCAATGATCCTGCATCGCAGAAGGGCCTTTCATCTCTCTGAGCTCGTCAAGCAACCGCATAAACTCTTCCAAGCGATGATCAGAGAAATTCGAACGGAACATCAGCATCCAGTTCCTATTAGACTAGCAAGAGGCAACACGCACATCCTGGTCCGCCGTCAAAGCAAACAAACGAGGGAAACGCAAAGATAAAGCCCCTCCATCGGTCCAGTTGTCCTTCTAAAAAGCAAAGCACTCTCCGTTTCCCAGCATTGGTTTGAATAGCGCCTGAAAGTTCTGGGTAGCCGTCAAGACACCCTTCCAAAAAGGTGACGGTCTCATCCCACCGCTCCGTCCGCAGGTGCACCACTGACCGCGTAGATCCGTCGAACAAGAGTGGTGCAAAGGTCTTCGTCGTTCCCCTAAATCCTGGCCACCCATTTTAGCAACAGGGCCTTGTTCAATGCGGCGAGCCTACATACCCCAAACCTGTCGTCGCACTTCTGGAGCGTAACGTCCTCCCAGCCGACAAGGTGGATACCGGCCGTCCCCTGCCCACTCCTGCTCCACAAAAACCGCTGCATCATCCCCTCCAGACTCCTCCTAATGCCTGCCGGCAAGAGCCTCATGGAGGAGGAGTACACAGGTATAGCGGAGAGCACCGCCTTCAGGAGCACCAGGCGCCCTCCCCCCCTAGAGAGGATCACCGCCTTCCACCCCGCGAGCCTCTTTTCCACCTTCTCGACAAGCGGCAACCAATCTGCCAACTTAGATCTCCCAGTGGTCAGCGGCATTCCCAGGTAGTAAATGAGAAACTCGGCGCACTCCGTCCCCGTTGCTAAACCACAGAGGCCCGCCTCCTCCCCACCCATAGAGAACAGCACCACCTTGGATTTACCAGCATTGGTGTGATTCTTGGAAGCGATTCTTGGATTTACCACTCCTGCTCTACAAAAACTCCGTCCAGCCGCCTTCATAACTTAATGCTTGATTGGAAGTGATTCTTGGATTTCTTTTGTTGTGAATATGAGTCATGACCTAGGTGATTACTTTGAACTACATCAGCCAAAATACAATAGAACCATTGAATAGTAAGGAAGATTCAAATTTCATGCTCCAATACCACTTATTGCACACGAAAAACTGAGATTGTGATAAAAGAAAAATATGTGTGACAGGCCTCGTGAGTTGAGGAAAGAACGGTGATGAGAGGTGGAAGTTTTGTGAGGGGGAACTTTCCTGTAATTATCCCAATTCATATCCCAATACCTTTTTCCAGGAGATTCGGCTCCCTTTGGAGATAACTCATCCTTCCATGTTAGGGTTTCGTGTTTCCAGGATAAAAGGTAGCGGCAGCAGCGGGCTGGGTCGGGAGGCCGTAAGCGGCGGTGGCGCAACGAGCAGGGCGGCCTCATGCGGCATCGGGGACGGAGGTGCGACGGCCCAAAACCGTGTGCGCGGGGATGACCGTGCCTGAAACACATGCGAAGACTGCTGGAGTTCGAGGTCGAGTGACGGTTGGCTAGATCGAGTGACCATACGCAGCGGCGGAGGAGGGAGGGGCGATGTTGGTCGTGGTTGTGGTGACCATGGAGGCGGCGCCGCGGATGGCGGAGGCAACGCACCAATGGCGCCTTGACCGCGCGCGCATCGCAGTTCCTTCGACTACGACTGGGGATGGGTGACGGTGTTGGGGCTGAATGGGCGAGAGGCATTAAGGCCGGTGTCGGTGTCACATGAGCCTCCTGGACAGCAATTTCTTCCCCGAACAGATCGATGAATTCCAGTTTTTCTTCCCTAGGATCTTCATCAAATATTGGTCCCATGTCCTCCTGGTCTTGTACAACGATTGTATCAATAAAATCTTCATTGGGACTGAAATACCTTCCTTCCCTTGATCAAAAACGGGTTGTACAGCAGTTACGGTGATCTGATTTTGTTTGTTGATGAATGTTTCTTCCTCGATTTTTGTGTCCAGCCACCAATGAACCTGCAGGGATGCTATAAGACGCTTCTTGAACATTCGTTGACATGAATGCGCATGCGGGCCATGAGATATGCAACTTAGATCGAACTTCAAGCGTCAGTATGCGACAGGATCGTCGAATCGTGAGAACGATTCAGTTTCCATGCTCTGATACCAATTGATGCAAACTAACACACGGATTAAACTAAAAGAAACGCAAACACGTGACTATAGCAGATTGTCGCAACAATCCAAGCACAATGATGAAAGAAGTGCAGCACATGACATTGGGTTATTAATTTACCAATAACATAATTTACCCTCCAATTGGCCCTTTAGATATAATTTCTTGTGAGGAGGGGGATGCTTGTAATATTTCCAAAATATCTCACCCTCTGTTTTAGGGGATCCGATTGAAGAGCAATATCCAACCCTCGTTAGGGTTTCTCTCCCCTTCCAATATCGAATATAGCAGCGGCGGTGTCACAGGAATCTCCTGGACAGCAACCTCGACCAAGAAAAAATCAATGATATCATAATCTTCATCCTCACTTTCATCAAAATTTGGTCGTGTATCTTCATGGTCCTATATCAAAATTTGGGATTTCGGGGATGAATCGCGAAGATCGTTGAGAGAGAGAGGCAAAGAGAGATAAACTCAAATTTCAATATATTTTTGAACTATCCCTTACAATAGACTGCCAACCCCTTTATATAGGAGGGGTGGAATTACAAAAATAGAAAGTGAATCAAATTCGAATTCAAATAAAATCCCAACCGATCCTAATTGACTCTAACATATTCTAATTGACTCCTAACTAATTCTATCTACCAAAAAAGTTGAGATTACACTATCAATTTGTTTAGATAAAATAAGCAAACTAATTAAAATAACTAATTATGGATGGAAATTCCTAATTTGAAAAATCTACAAACCAGCCATGTTCTTCAATTCGATTTGCCCTGCCAATTTGAGAATGATTGCATCACTTGTTAAAATTGAAATTGTGAAAAACAAGATTCAACCAAAAGAATAAATATGAAAAATAATAGAGTGCATCAATGCATGAGGTAAAAGGCATATTTTTCTTGAGATTAGCCGATGTCTTCAAGTGAGATTTTGCCTTAATTTTGTGTCAATGTCTCGCAAGCGCCTCAACTAATCGAGGCTTACATTTCACCAACACAAACCGAGTCTATAGTTTCGAGGCTGTTTTGCCTTAAAAATATTCAAGGCTAGTTTTTAGACACATGTTCAAAATCTATATCACGTTTATGGAAATGTAAAAAGAGAATTAGTAACAATAGCACATATATGAAACCAAAGTTATAAAAAGGGCCATTAAGGTAATAGTACATAAGAAAATAAAGACAGAGCAACCACAGCAAAACATCATCGCACGTGTTGAGAAACCACTCATCGCACACATTGGTGAATATGCCAGATTGAGTTCATTGTATACTTTACATAATATTAATGAAGACAGATGCATCTAGTGATGCTACAGCATCAAATATCAGAGAACGACCAGAGCATATCTCCACCAACGTGGAAAGCATCATGCATCACTGGCTAGCCAAATATTCCCAAACCAATGGTCCACACAAACTAAACAAAGAAAACATGGATAGCTGCTATGTTAAATCCTTGGAGCATCCTTCACGATTCCATGTAAATAAATGCAAGCACATTCACAAATGTATGGAGCTGGGTGGGTATCGCATGCTTCATGGGCAAGTGTGCACTGACGTGGACTGCTAGTTTCATAACACTCTAAACTCCAGTTTGCAAGCAGTGATCGAGATTGTACATAAACTCGATGCGGCAAACTTTCGACCCAATCACAGATATGTGAAAGGCACCACAACCCACCCACTCCTCCCTCATGTTACCATTTATCGAAATGAAATAGAAAAGTATAATTGAAGATTGCGCATACCTGAGATGCGTGGAACACCCTGTTAGAAGGACATCCTTTCTACAAACAATATATATAACAGTAGTTGGGTACAATTTACAATATGGAACATAACGTGTCGAGAAACGTGCGACATAAAATTACAGAAAGCGAAGCAAAACGTGTTAGGAAACCGGGATCAAAAAAAGTCAAAACAAGAAGCATTACATGTTCTGATTACCAGCGATCCTCCTCTCCGCCTCCCGCACACAATCCAGCACCACCGGTTTCCCGTTATCGTCCCGATATGCTCCCTTTCCAGTTCACCACCAAACATAACCAGATCAAAACCACGCATCGAACATACTGACGCACGAGAAGAAGAAGAAGGAAGCCAACGTCCAGTAGCAAATAACTCACCACGCCCACATTAACTTTGTTGGGGTTGGTATCTGCGAGGAAGGCCTCGGTGACCCCCAGAATGGGGTCCTTGGCCGCGGGCTCGACATTGCTCCACCACGAGGTGACGGAGCGAGCACCACCTATCGCGGGGGAGATCGAGGGTCTTAGAATCGTGCGACGGAGGAGGGATCCAGATGCCATGGAGTATATTGGACTTTGATCAGTGTGGAAACCCTGGATTACCGGGAAGGACTCGGAGAAGACGGTGAGCACTGAGACCGAGGGGCTGGAAGGGCGCCCGCTGTAATGAGAGACGGCGGAGAGACCGACCACAGGAAGGTTATTATGCTTGTGTAAAAATAATAACAATAATAAATAAATGGGGAAATGTGATCTTAGTCCACATTACGAATCTGATATTATTCGTGCGCTTTATGGATCGCCCTTCCCTATTTTTTTTAGCATCTCGAGAAATTTCACTTTCCGGATTGTTGCCTAGAGTTAAATAGGGATTTTTACACTTTGTCTTTGAGTTTTTTCAATACCATTAATTTTTTGCAGATGCATTCGTATATCTAGATTTTTACAAAATTCATAATATACCATTCCATTGGGTGATATATGGGGACAGATGTAGTAACATGAGGTGTGAATTTTGCAGTACTATAAGAAAAAATTGCAGTACTATATATGGGGACAGATGTAGTAACATGAGGGTACAAGTACATTACTGAAAAAATTGAGAAGGATACAAGTGTAAAGATCTTTTGGAATATGATTTTTTCTTATACAGTATCTAAATGAAAGTAGAAGGCATTGTTTCAGAAAAAAAAAGAAAATTAGTGAGAAAATTGATGATGTGATTTCGATGAGGTGAGGGTGAACAAACAAGATACATGATCGTTTAAATAATTGCATCTTCAAAACTATGGTTTCTTCAATTTTATCAGAGAATGTGAAGGGTTAACAATCTATTATTAATTAATAACCAACTAAGGAAGAGGAAATGATGATGGAAGAAGGAAAATCTTTCTGAAAGTGGTTTAGTATGGGTTACATCTTGATGAATCCATGATTCATCTCCTTTATATAAGGATCTTAGTAAAATCTCTTTAATAATTTATCAAATAAAATCTCTAAAATGACTTAATTTAACATTTACTATTTTTGCAAGAACTAGGACTAAAATATGTAAATAAATAACCATGATTTGTGCCTACCTTGAGCTTATCATTTTATGTGTGAAATGTCACCTTTTTATCTTGATTATTCTTCTATTACTTCCTTTGAGTTGTTAACTAACATGGTACTAGGAAACAAAATGCATAAAAATCTTCAAACCAAAAGAAAATGAACAGATTTGAACATGTATACGTTGTACATATATCAACTTGTGTATCTTTATTTTACTAATTTCTAATTATAAAAATCCTTAAAATTATATTAGTATTGTAAATATTGTGTGTGTGTGTGTATTAATCCATTAATTAGAATCTAATGAAAATATAGAAAATTACAATATGTAAGAATGTGGGAATAGTTGACAATTAATACTTTACACAAATGTAATATGTACAAATGATTTATTTTTCTTTTAGATCCTTCATGAAAGTTGTAGATCTCAATGAGACCAACAATTTTCATGTTGATTGTTTTTTATTTTGAAGTTGTCCTCTATTTATTTTCTTATTTCTATAATTTTCTAACTTGAGTCAATGGTCAACGGGTTGTCGACCTTTGAAAAGCCCACCTAAGCCCCCCCACCCCCAGTTAACTCCACTAGCCAATCGTGGTTCGCCCTCAATTACCCCCAATTAACTAAGGTGCCTTCCAACCGTTACACATGAACCCACGACTGCCCCTCTATCTCCATTAGATACCCGACATCCCTTGCCTTCATTAGCCTTGATTTCACCACACATGTAACCTCTGCATGTCTGCCACCCTCATCGACCATTCACTCCCTCTCATCCTCGTCGTAATGCTTGTCGGGCATGTTGGACATGCGAGCCCATAATGAGCCATTATGCATAAATTTTTAGGATTCCACCTCTCATCCTCGTTCTTCCTTCATCATGCTAGACTTGTCGAGCATATTTTTTCTTCTCATCTATCTTAGTTTTCCATATGCATCACTTTTCTGCTACCCTCCAATCCTCTATTGAACACCATTTCTTCTGACATTGATTGGTATCAGAGACAACACTTATGTTGTTCCCATTATATGATGATTCTCACCTACCATGTCCACGTATCTTCCACATGAGAAGTGAAGGTCAATTCCTTGATGATATTATATTATGGAGACATTTTGCACACCTCCACCTTTATAAGTATCCAGATGTTACCACCTCAAATAACCATTTCCATTGAACTGTCTCTATTAATTTTTGTTCCATCTTCTGATTTTCTTATTTCTAGTCCACCACCATCACCACTCTTAGGTATTTACCATCTGTCCTCACATTCCCTCCCCCATGACATTCCACTATTGATTATGAATTAATTGTGCAACCCGTTCTCCAACCCTTTAATTTTGTCGGCAACTCAACTTATAATCTTCTCAGACTAGGTTATGTCCCCATCTCCTCCAACTTGCACCACTCTTCCATCCTTCAACAAAGACTACTCCCTGAGAACAACTTTCGAGGAAGAGTATAATTTCCATATCCTCATGTATCAACCCTCGATCTCCAATCCCCACCATGACATCAGTCACCATTATGTCCACCTTCTCGTGCCAACCACTTCAATCGAACAACGTCGAGGTCTTTGCCTACTTCCCCATTGTGGATGGACCTCCTATCCGTGCGTTCGCTCTCAACAAAATTCAAGCATCGCCTCATGTGTCCCCCACCGTCTCAATGTACTCCCATTGCTTCACCCTAGCGTGGTTCTTCACCACTTCCCTTGCTGTTCGACACGATGTCAAGAGACCACTATCCTTCACAACCATCTGAGGAGTCTGCAATAATCTCTCTCCTTGAGGCACCTATCATTTTCAATAAGTTGCCCACAAACCCTTCGCTACCACCCTCGTTGCAACCCTCGCTGCTTTGAGCCCCCCCACCCCCTGCTCCAATGCTTCCTTGCTCGAGCCCTTCCTCCCGTTGCACTGAGCCCTTTGCCAATCAATGCATCTCAAGCCCACCATCCTCGTGGTTAATCACCGCCATATGTCACCACCATAGATGAAGTGAGGAAGGAGAAGAGGGAAGGGGTTCGTGGTAGGGATATATGTTCAAGGATTCAAGAATACATGGACAAATGCATATATATTAACTTACCTAGACCTTGATTTAGACAAACAATGGTCTAGCTTACTTTAATTAATGGCCAACTAACTAAAGGGTACAATAATTGTGTTAGAAGGTTGGCCCATGGGTGTCCTTGGCAAAAAATACAGATATATAAGTGTAAATATGAAATCTCAAAAGGGAACAATTGTAAAAATCCCTATTTAAAAATACACACCATCTATTACAAGGATCACGACTCAAAGCCTTAATCTCAATTACATTCTCAATATACAACTTTTGTTGCCATAACTCCATACCATTTCAAGCCAGCGTGCTCAATTACTTTACCAACATACAACATTTCTTACCAGAACTCCATACCATTTCAAGCCAGCGATGACTCCCAAATTAATGCTTAAGGCTTTAATTCATTTGAATGAGGAAGGTAGGCCCTTGTTTTAACATCATCCCTTGGGTCATTTACCTAGGTGTCTGGAACTTTATCGCACTATTGGAATCTGCATATTCTGTACTTAACTCCATCCATATCTCTTTATCGCGAGGACATGAAAAGGACAACCGGTCCATATACTCAATGTCTTCAGAACAAAGAGGGCACGCCTCAACCGCTACGTATAAAATATTTGAAATATGAATCTTGATCATTATTCTCTCCCTTCTTAAGAGCCACAAAAATATATTCATACTAAGAGCCACCTTATTCTCTCAAATCAATATATAGTCGCTAGCCAAATCGTTACGGTTGTACATCGCTGGGTACCAAAGTCATGCATGTCTTTTTCACTGAAAAAATCTCCATAAATCACAATCTAATAATTATGATCATCAAAAGACCCCTCTACATCAACGAGAAGCTAGGTTCAACTTTAGCTTTGTATTGAGAACCTAGAGTTGAAATCATATATCCACATCCCATTAGTTTATTTATTTCTATAAACTATAAGTTTAGTATATTATATATAACCCTTATAGAAATATTATTAGTTTGTGTCTTGTAATCATTTATGATATATTTCGAAAAGTTTTAACTTGCAAAATAAAATTTCCGTACTTTGTATAGTTGTTGGTCCTCTAATTCAATTAGTGAAAACGCTCAAAGTCTTGCATATTTAAAATTTAAATAAACTATTTGAAAAAAATAAATAGCACTATTTCCTATATTCTATTTTCCATTTATTGTATGCACGACTTTTTATGTTCAACAATTATTTAGAAGCACATATCATTTATTTAGATTGAAGTTTTATGCCGAGGAGATTAAATAATTTGGTATTCATTATTGGTAAGCAAAATCAGGATTCGATCCCCATTTTTTGTTAGTCATCTTACTTGTTAGGAGGTGATTATGCCCCCACTCCATGATAGCCGCTAGGAGCTATATATTCTAGATGCGAGTGATTCACTTTTGCTACACTATGGAAATCGAAAAGATTTTATTTATCTTCATTTATTTTAGTGTTTGTTAGTAATTTCTTCGACATCAAGAGAATATAAATCAATATTATTTTGTCTAAGTTAGAGTAAGCGATTCTTAAATGCTTGTATCTTTATGTTTCCAAGCTCCTATAAACTTGAATATGAAATGGTAATCATTTTAAGTTATTTTATCATACATGATTGTTAGAGTTAATGGGTTGTTTCTCTTTATAATGATTGAATCATGCGACTCCTTTGGTACATCTGTGTAATTTTCTGTTTTCGACTCTCTAGATTTTTGATGCATTTATTCCCAAATCAAGGGTCGAATCAAATTGAAGCAAATTGCGAATTTGGGGATTTCTCAACATTAGACTTTTTCGTCCTAAATTTGTTTGTCCGTTAATTTTATTTACGTTAAATAAATTGAGATTGATTCTAATCTCAATCTTTTTAATAAATTAAATTAGTTAGAGTCAAATTCGAGTCAATTAGGATTTTATTTAGTGTAAATTTGATTCTCTTTCACACCCCTCCTATATAAAGGGGATTGTATTCTAGTGTAAGAGGAGCATGCTATGAATTAAAGTTTGAGTGTTTTGATTTAGAGAGAGCATCCACCATTATCCCATTTCCTCAATTTTCTAGGGTTTCTCCTCTCGTCTCGTTCCTCCCTCAACCCGCGAGGCACGTCGCAATCTTCTTCTCTCCTCTCTGTCTCCTTCCTTCTGATTTTCCCGACCGCATCAATTGGCATGGGATCAGATTTTGCTGAAATTCGGCCGAATTTTGCTCGAATTTTGATTTCGATAGGTAACCGAAATTCGGCCGAAATGGCCTAAATCAGCCAAAATTTGAGGACCCTAGTTCAAAACCCGATCTAAATGACTGAAATTTTTCGAATTTCGACCGAAATTCGACCGAAATTTTGTTTCGGTCAGTCATCGAAACAAAATTAAAATATGACATTTAAGGCCTTGTCAATTGGTATCGGAGCATGTAAACTGAATTGTTCTTACGATTTGACAATCTGATCGCATATTGGCGGATGCAATTCGATTTGAGTCATCTCGAACAAGGTTCACATCCACGTTCGAAGAAGTTCAAGCTGTGTCTTATATCAAGCATCATGGTACATGTGTGGTTGGATTCATGGATCAAGGAAGAATCCCGCTCCAACAAGAAAATTTAGATCGTCGCCTCTTTGATACAACCCCATTTTGACCTAGGAAACAAATGTATTTTTTGTCTAGAAGAAGATTTTTTGATACAACTCTTGTACAAGAAAGCAACGAAGTCACGAGAACAATATTCGATGAAAGTGAGGACGAATGTAAAGTCGTCGATCTTTTCTCATCAACGGTTGTTGTTGATGAAGAAAAGAGGTCTTCTGCGTTGAAGAACTCGAAGACCCAGGTCACATCCAAATTGGCTATCCAAGAGGCTCTCGCGTAACCTCCGTCCTCGCCACTTGTCGCAGTCGCACTACCAACACCAACACCGTCACCGACGACGCAAAATAGACCTCCGACAACCTCGACAACAACCCTTGGTTCGAGCGCACCCATCGGATGCACGATCTCTTCCCACACGCCAGCTCTACACCTCCTCCCCAACAACGTCGCTGATTCGTTGTTGCGAGCCCCATCGCCCTCCTCAAAGACGTGGCCGCCTTGAATGGTGCTACTGAACTTGCAACAGATTGGACCCTACCACACCTTTGTGCACTTCAAGTGTGTTCATCACCATCGTTGAACATGTTGTTTGTGCGGTTTCCGCGGTATTTGCTGCCGTCACGTGCTGCCACACATTCCATTCCCAGGTGGGCATCACCATCGGAGAAGTTGGAACCCCAACCCTAGGAGTTTGACCAAGGCAAAGACGATGGAAGGGGAAGGAGTCCCACGTTGGGCTCCTAATTTATCTACCATGGACAACCAACCCCATAAAATTAGGGATTTGGTGTGGCTTTAGGAAAATTTCAGAGGTATTTCTCCTCCTCAAACCTTTTTTATAAAGGTTAACGTTAGTAGGAACTTATGGCTAGGAATTATTTAGTTAGAGGGTAGAAAATTGTAGCCACGCCCCCATGTGGTGAGAAATTATAAATGTAACACTGAACCAAAGAAAAATTTAGTTCAAATTAGGAAGATGAACCACGAACTTCTGATGGAATTCTCCAACGACAGATCGAAGATTGAGTAATTTGTCAGCAGATAAAATTTTCAAGCGGTGGAGAATTGATGCAATTATTCCCAAATTGATGAGTCGAACCGAATTGAAGTAAATTGCGAATTTAGGGATTTCTCAACGTAAGGGTTTTTCATCCTAGATTAGTTTGTCAGTTAATTTTATTTACATAAAGAAATTGAGATTGATTGTAATATCAATATTTTTAGTAGATTAAATTAGTTAGAGTCAAATTAAAGTCAATTAGGATTTTATTTAGTTGGAATTTTATTTTCTTTCTAATTTTGTAATCCCATCCCTCCTATATTAAGGGGATGGTAGTCTATTGTAAGGAGACCATGTTATGAATTAAAGTTTGAGTGTTTCGGTTTGGAGAGAGCCTCCACCATTATCCTCCTTTCCCCAACTTTCTAGAGTTTCTCCTCTCATCTCGTTCCTCCCTCAACTTGCGAGGCGTGTCACGATCTTCTTCTCTCCTCTCTTTCCTCCCTCCCAATTTTCCCGAGATATGCATATGCGTGTGTATATAGATATATGTTTATATACATGTGTATTTATGTATATGTCCACATGTGTATATGTGTGTGTGTGTGTGTGTGTGTGAATTTAAATATATTTACATGCATATTCATATTTGTATATTTGTGCATATATATATATGCAAACATATATATACGTATGTTCATGTGCATGTGTATCTTTCTCTATAGATGTATACATGTGTGTATGTGTACACACACACACATATGTATGTACATGCATATGCGTGCATATATATATGTATATATTGCAAGCATAAGGCACTTTTAATTCTTCCTCAAAATGGAGCATGAAAGTTGATCGTATTCAGCTTGGAAATGCATCTCTGGAAGCTTGTTCTGGAAGTGCTTTAGTGATAACAAATGCAGTCTAATCATGAAGAATATGTGATGCAATAACGTCGCCCTTTTAAATCGTATAATTGGTGTAATGGCAATCTGCATCTACATATGTGGTTCTTTCATGAAAAGTAGGATTGTTCGTAATTAACATGTTACATAGTTTTCAAAATATAACCGCATACAGAGATTAACCTTCACTAAAAATTGGTCATGACCAACATGGCTGATGGTATCTCTGTGGTACCTTGAGCCATCACTTTTACTCTAATTTTGAGTTGAATTTGATCACAAATTTTTGTTTCTTATTTATCCAAGTAACCAATTCGTCTTTTACAGACACACAAAAGTCAGTAGTAGATTTTTTGTCCTTAGGACAATTGGTATAGTACGCATTAACACAAATTGTAATATTTAGTGATTCCTTGTTATTGAAAGAAGTCACCTCCATGGAGTTGATTTAATATTGTATGAGCATCGTCATATCAACATGAAAGTATGGCCACATGTGAGTATCACCATACCAACATGCAAGTGTAGCTACATGGTGGGTCCATCTGTAAATTGGCTACATGATTGGTTATGACATGTCTGACCCACATTATCTCGATGGTAGCTTGAGCCATCGCTCTAACTTAGATTTGGCATTAAACATGGCACTGTTGTAAAAACTGATCGACTAACCCGATTAGTGGTTCGATTTGGCGATAAGTAGCCGAACCAACTAGTCCGAATCGAGCCTTAGTCGGGTAGACCAGATTAATCAGGCGAGTAGTCGGGCTAGTCGATTGACTAGTTGGTCGATTTTCATTTAGAACTTTTGTTTTTTTTGCTAGAGGCTCTCCTCCGCCTCTGCCTCTGTGTCTCCATGCCCCTCTCATTTGACTCTGGTCAATGGAGCTTCTGCCTCCATGTCGCCGACACCAAGGGAGGTCCCAGCTCCCTTTGGTGCGTTCCTCCAAGCCTCTCTAGCCACCAACGGTGCCGCCCTAGGTTAGGATTTTTTATATTTTGCATTTTTTTCTTTTTTAACTTCAGTTTGCTGCTCAGCTTTATTTTGCAGGTGCTCTACTTTATCTTGGTAAGATTTCATATGTTTTACCTTATCTTGATAAGATTTTGTACGTTTTATGTATCTTTTGTGTCTTATCTTGCTTATAGTTATTGTACCTTACAAGATTTCATGTTTTATTGTTAATAATCATGCTTGTAGCCGTGTGCAGTTGTTTTATTAGTTTCATAGGATGTTTGTTCATAGGATGCTTAGTAACTTTTTGTTTATTATGCTAAATGTGGTACATAGAATGATAGAATTCATGTTAATAAATATTGATGAGGATGAATGACTTGTGCCACTTGCAGGTGCTCTACTTTATCTTGATAAGATTTCATATGTTTTTACCTCACTTGATAAGATTTCGTATGTTTTATGTATCTTTTATGTGTCTTATCTTGCTTATAGTTACTGTACCTTACAAGATTTCATGTTTTATTTTGATAATCATGCTTGCAGTTGCGTGCAATTGTTTTATAAATTCATAGGATGTTTGTTCATAGGATGCTTAGTAACTTTTTGTTTATTATGCTAAATGTGGTGCATCTAATGATAGAATTCATGTTAATAGATATTGATGAGGATGAATGACTTGTGTCACTTGCTTCTTGAATTATTTTTGTTTAACATGTTGTATTTTTTTTTGAATATTATCTTATGTTATGTAGCAAACATTTTGTTTCTTAACTTGCTCCATTTTTTCTTCTTTTGTTATAACCTTTTCTCTTTTTAAGATCTTATAAATACGAAAATTGCTAAATTTATGCATATATATGAGAGTACATGTATTAAAATTTGTTTTATATATTTAAAAAAAATAGAAATTCAAAACCGACTAGTGTCCGACTAAATCCGATTACTCTCTCGACTGTCGATTAATCCTTAGTCAGTGACCCTGCCAACTGAGTACTGACTATCGACTTCTGTAACCTTGAAACATGGACAAAGTTGTATATTCTACTTCTCCAAGTAACCAAATCATTTCCTACGAACACACAAATGTGCATAGTTTGCATGAAATCAAACTACATTATCAAGTGATTCATCATTGTTGAAAGAAATCCCTTTTTAGAGACGATTTAAGATTATTTGAATATCTTCATAGCAACATCTATATATAACTGCATTTATCCATTCGTGTACTGGCTAACTTTACACACAGTTATAACGATATTGGGTGCAATAACTATGACATAGAGAAGCTTCCCAACAAGCCTTGCGTAATGTTGTATATCACCCTCCTTTGTCCAAACATATCTTAGAATTTGGATCCACACGGACTACTAATTTCAATACATCATCTCAATCTCATGCAAGAGATCTGCATCATATTTTCTTGGGCTCATGATCAATCCCATGTATTCATAACAAACTCCGTGCGAAGGAAATATCTTAACTCACTAAGGTCCCTAATGCAAACTGCTTCCTAAGGAGGCCTTGAAGATGGATATACCTTGTGCATCATGTAGGAGGAACTTGCCTAAATTTACTCCTGATAGACAACCAAATCCTGCCTTGTTGTTTATGTGTGTGTGTATGTGTGTGTGCATATTTGGTCCATCACTCGGGGGTGATTCTTCTCTTATTAATTATTATGTTCAGCTCACTTGACTCTTCGAGGATTTGAGCTTGCCATTTTTTAGTCTGCGTATTGCTCTAAGAAGGTTCATGAACTTGCTGAATGGCGTATATATAATTCCTTACTAGGTTTCATCCTTACAATTAGACTACAAAAGACTGATTCCTTACTTTTGACATTGTTCCTACTTTACATTTTACACGTCATCTTTGATTGCTTCTAATGGATTGAGACCACTTTTGTTATTGCTGTATATTTTAGAGTGCATGACTTTTTTTGCATCAGGTAGACAAAGTGATTGTTGTGGGTAAAATGGTCAGTGTCATTCAAGGCCTGATGCGCTCCATGGTTCTAGGGTCCAAAGTGTCTGAAACACTAAATGTTCATGTAGATGCTCGTAAGCAAGGCGCTATATTGATACATACATACATATATATGGATATGGATATATATATGCATTCGTGCATGCGTGTGCGTATATATACATCATACATGTATGTATATATGTGTAGGCACATACATCTTAATTACAGTTTCAAAATGCAATCCTATATATATGTGGGGGGGTATGCATGTGTTTGTGTTAATGCGTATTCAAGCTTTCGTAGATATATGTATTTGTGTGAATGCGTATTCAAGCGGGTTGCTGACTGTTGGTGTGATGGAAATTGGATGCCTCTATTTGTGACTAATTTTTCGAATCAACAGCTGGAGGAGTTTTCACTTTTGGTGGACTCGCTATGCCAGGTTGGGAGGGGTGTCTTTGGGCTGTGACTATGGAGAGGTAGCTCTTTTTCGGTTAAGAAGGCTTACGACGCGATTTGCAGACCTCCACCTTTGAGGACGGATGACTTGGTTAGAGACTGCAGATTTATTTGGACGCTTGGCTTAGCAGAGCGGGTAGGGTTTTTCTTCTTGCTCCTCAGGAGAAAAAGACTAATGACGAGAGATCACCGCTCCAGATTCTTTGGGGAGGTTTCTGATAGATACACGCTTTGCGGGTCCAAGATTGAATCTATTTAGGGCTTTTGGACGCCCGAGATCGAAACTGGGAGATTGTTCTTGATCGAAGGGTCACAAGAGGCTCTGGAAGAGCTATAAGCAGGTATCCTCCGGTGAAGTTCGATAGAGGAGATCTCGATTGCTCTCCACCTGAATCATCTTCTAATAGATGCTACAACTGCCTGTGGGCTCGCTGCATTGACTGATGGAGACAATGAAGATTTATGATGCTCGATGTCGTACCTGGAGGTTGAAATGCTCTGAAGCTCCAAGTGAACCTCCAAGTCTCGCTTCTTTGCTCCTAAATACACTATTTGACCTGCAACGTAAAGCTCGTGCTTGGAGGAAGTCTCTGGCCAAGTTGTTAGGTCAAAAACACAAAAGATGGTGAAGGAGTGAGGACCTCCGATGAGGTATGGCCGGAAGGGAAGTCAATCTCCTGATCTAAGGTGATCCGGAGGTGGTCAGACAATGGAAGAGATGAAGAAGTTTGGGGTGAAGATAGTTATGAGGTTAATGTTTGGTGAAGGTGATTAGAACACCTCTGATCGAGCAGATCAAAGACTGAAGATGATGGTTAGATTTAAGCTAATACAGAATTAAAAAGAAAATTTTGAAATCGCATAATTAAAAGTTACTACCTATGGAATACCTACATTGAAGAATCAAGGTGAAATCGCCTCGATCCGCTACATAAGGCGGAGAGTCGGAATGTGGCGGCGGAGGTCTTCGTCCACGTAATGGATCAAGGCCTTCAACAATCTTCTGCGCTCATGTATGAAGGTATCAAAGCCCTGTCACTGCCTCGACTCCTTGGAGCCACCCTCAAGCAAAAAACCGTATGAAAATCCTATCAAAACATGACGAGGAGAGAATAGGGAATGGATATAGATGTGAAGTCCGTCACGGTTTGAAATTAGAGATGCGAGCTGATCGAGGTATGATTGACGGAGCAAGTGGGCTGGCGATGGAGAAGAATGAATGGGCAAAGTTTTAGGAGAAGAAATCAGGGAGAGTTAGTGATCATGGCACGCGGGAAAATGGGAGATAGAGGGATGGTAGGTGAGAAGTGCGGAGATCACGAGTGGCCTGAGCAGTTGACCTGGTTCAGCCAATGGGAACACGTGGAGGATGCAAACAAAATAGGCTAGATGGCAAAAATCAAGGTTAAAGCTAAACAAATTAGATAAAAAAGCGAAAATGACTTTAAAAATTAAAAAATGTAAATGAATAATGTTAGGGATTAAATATGGTTAATTTAGATTATTTTTAATTAATTAAATAATCTATATAGAAGGGTTAAAATAAATACAAGGTGTTGTTTATAGGTATGTTTACCTATATATACATGGATTTGAATTTTAATTAATTATCTATACAGGTATATATATAATGTAATAATTTATTAATTTACAATATTTTGCAAGGGTTTTAATGAAAATTATATTTGATTTTTATAAATTAACATATTGTGTTAAAAAAGGTATACGTGCAATATATACATAGGGATACCTATACAATATTTACATGATTTTAATTTTCTATTGATTTTTGATTTATTGATTTTTATATGTATTTTATATAAGTCAGATACAATATAAAATTAATTAAAACACAGTATTTTCAAATATATACAAGAAAATAAATACATGAATAATGTACATAGTATACATGGGTATTATATACAATAGTACCCCAAATAGCCATTCACACCTTAACCTTTGATTTTAATGGCATACCTTCATTTTGAGGATTATTTAATTTAGAATACAGTGAAAGCGAGTTTGAAGAATTTTGAGTTTTGGCGGAGAACATATTGATCTTACAAGTTGAGCTTTACATCTTTTTTAGAATGTTCTAATTTACATAATATACAATGATTTTTCTTGCAATTATTTTTTACTATTTACAAAAGATTTTATGTACAAATTTCAAGAAGAAGTCATTTTTATTTGAGTTGAATTTGGATATGAATAACTTAAAGAAAAGAATGTGCATTATATACATTAGTATACATGTGATGAATATATACAAGTGATAATTGATTTTCTGAAATTTTGGTATTTATCTCCCAAAATTTCAGAAAGTCAATTATCACTTGTATATATTCATCACATGTACACTACTATATAATGCACATTCTTTCTTTAAGTTATTCATATCCAAATTCAACTCAAATAAAAATGACTTCTTCTTGAAATTTGTGCATAAAATCTTTTGTAAATAGTAAAAATAATTGCAAGAAAAATCATTGTATATTATGTAAATTACAACATTATAAAAAAGACGCAAAGCTCAACTTGTAAGATCAATATCTTCTCCACCAAAACTCAAAATTCATCAAACTCGCTTTCACTGTATTCCAAATTAAAAAATCCTTAAAATGAAGGTATGCCATTAAAATCGAAGTTAAGGTGTGAATGGCTATTTGGGGTACTATTGTATATAATACCCATGCATATTATGTAAATTATTCATGCATTTATTTTCTTGTACATATTTGTAAATATTGTGATTTTAATTAATTTTATATTGTATCTGACTTATATAAAATACAAATAAAAATCAATAAATCAAAAATCTATTAAAATCATGTAAATATTGTATAGGTATCACTATGTATATAGTGTACATATACCTATTTTTTAACACAATATGCTAATTTATAAAAATCAAACAAAAATTTCATTAAAACCCTTGCAAAATATTGCAAATTAATAAATTATTACATATTATATATATATTTATAGATAATTAACTAAAATTCAAAGCCTTATATATATATAGGTAAACATACCTATAAATAACATCTTGTATTTATTTTAACCCTTGTATATACCTTATTTAATTAATTAAAAATCACCTCAATTAACTATATTTAATCCCTAACATTATTCATTTACATTTTTTACTTTTTTAAAATCACTTCGATTTTTTATCTAATTAGCTTTAACCTTGATTTTTGCCATCTAGCCTATTTTGTTTGCATCCTCCGCGCGTTCCCATTGGCTGAACCGGGTCAACTACTCAGGCCACCCGTGATCTCCGTACTTCTTGCCTACCATCCCTCTATATCCCATTTTCCCACGTGCCATGATCACTAACTCTCCCTGATTTCTTCTGCTAAAATTTTGCCCATCATTCTTCTCCATCGCCAGCCCACTTGCTCCGTCAATCATGCCTCGATCAGCTCACGTTTCGAATTTCAAACCGCGAAGGACTTCACTTCTATATCCATTCCCTATTCTCCCCTCGTCACGTTTTGATGGGATTTTCATGCAGTTTTTCGCCTGAGGGTGGCTCCAAGGAGTTGAGGCAGTGGCAAGGCTTTGATCCCTTCATCCATGAGCGCGGAAGACTGTTGAATGCCTTGATCCATTATGTGGCCGAAGACCTCCTCCGCCACATTTCGACTCTCCGCTTTACGCAGCGGATCGGGGTGATTTCACCTTGATTCTTCACTATAAGTATTCCTTAGGTAGTAACTTTTAATTATGTGGTTTCAATTTTGTCTTTTTAATTATATATTAGTTTAAATCTGATCGTCATCTTCAATCTCCGATCTGCTCGATCGGAGGTGTTCCAATCACCTTCACCAAACATTGACCTCATGACTATCTTCACCCCAAACTTCTTCATCTCTTCCATCGTTTGACCACCTCTGGATCACCTTAGATCAGGAGATTGACTTCCCTTCCGACCATACCTCATCGGAGGTCCTCACTCCTTCACCATCTTCTGTGTTTTTGACTAACAACTTGGCCGGAGACTTCCTTCAAGCATGAGATTTACGTTGCAGGTCAAATAGTGTATTTAGGAGCAAAGAAGCGAGACTTGAAGGTTCACCTGGAGCTTCAGAGCATTTCAACCTCCAGGTCTGACATCGAGCATTATAAAACTTCATTGTCTCCATCAGTCGATGCGAGGAGCCCACGGGCAATAGTAGCACCTATTATAAGATGATTCAGGCAAAGAGCGATCGAGATCTCCTCTATAGAACTTCACCAGAGGATACCTGCTTCCAGTTCTTCCAGAGCCTCTTCTGACCCTTCGATCAAGAACAATCTCCCAGTTTTGATCTCGCCGTCCAAAAAGCCCTAAATAGTTGTCGTGGGATCTTACTTCCAGATCTGATCCGAGCCATTCATTCAAGCATCAACATCGACCGTTCGATCAGAGTCTCATCGCGTCACGCCTGTTCAATGCACCACGTGGATTAAGGGTGTATTTACGCTTCTACCCCTGCATTTCCTTATTTTGCAAATAAGTTCTTGCTAGGACACATGTCTACATTCTATGTATTGAATATTTGCATTTTTTTCCTCGTAATTTATTTTATTTTCATTTTGGTCCCATTTGAACTAAGAGCGTGCCTTGCACATGACCGTGTGGAAAAATTGCAATGAAAGTTCACATTTTATTTGTTATTAATCGGACCTTGAAAGTATTCTATTTACAATTAGGTCCAATCTAGATAGGATTTTTTGACATTCTGCTCGTTAGGCCCTATACTTTTTATTTGTATTATCATTTAGTCCATAAACATTATTTCTTTGCATATATATGAAGGATATGGAAGAAACCTTAAGTGCATCATGGAAGCGTGAGGATCACATCATATACGATCGAGAACGACTCGTCGCACTAGTTGCTCGGTGTAATTTAAGAAAAATCTAATCGATGAAACCACATGATCCAGGAACACTTCTTGGATCATTTCATCTAACCACATATTAGATAAAGGAATATCTGTTGTAGCGTGGTTGTGATCGAGCCTCTAAGAGAAGAGACATCTTGTCTCAAGTTCGATCTGTCGGAGGAGACGTTTGCGAGCGCGGGGATGAGTCACGTGCTTCTCACAATCCAAGTTGTTGATCCAAGCAAGAGAACTCCTGATCTCATCACACGAGATCGAACGTCTTCTTCGCGAGCGAAGCACACCAAAGAAGACAGAGAACCAAGGGCAATCGAGGCGACAACACAACAGCGATGTGACGACCGTGGTGTCTTCTCTCTAGGGTTTGAGTGGACGACCACTCAAAGACGGAGAGAGAGAGGGCGAGAAAATATGAGAGAGAGAGAGAGCTTAATGTCTCAAGAGTTGTCATAACTTATAAGAGCAAGGGGTGCCTCTTCTTATATAGGATTTTAGGAGTCCATGGATCATAATTCATGGACTATGCAAAATCAATGGATGAGATTGATTTTTGCTTCTTTCAATAGCCAAGATTTTGTTGCAAAATACAACAACAATTAATTTAATTGAGATTAATTATATATTGAAAAATAAATATAAATCAATCCTAAAATCAAATCAATCAAGCAAGGAGATTATGGAATGGATATCGCATCCTTCCATGGAATAGAGTGGATGGCCACCCTTTCCTAATGAGATTGGGTGGTCGTCCACCCTCCCATTAAGGAAGGGTGCAATCTCATGTAATCTCATGAGATTATATTATTCCATGGAAATCTCCAAGATTTACAACAATACTTGTTGTAAATTATTCTATAAAAAATAATTCATAGTTATTTTGTGAACATTGGAATCCTACCATTGGAAATTTGTGAATCATATTCACAACCCAAAATAAAATGTGAGTTACATTTTCAATTAATTATCCAATGTGAATTCAATTCGTACCAATAATTAATCAACAAATATAAATCATAATAAGCTCTCTCCAATACATTGTAGTCACATTTATAATGTATTATGAATAATTTGGATAGTGCTATCCACATTATTCTCGTCCATAATAATTAAATCACATTTAATTATATTTGAATATCATTCTCATGTATTTAAATAATACGAATCAAATTCACATTATTCATGATAATTAAATCACATTTAGTTATCCATTGCTCAATGCTTAAATATAATTCCACTATGGAATTATTATTGAACTCCTTCAAGAATAATGCGCTTTCTCTGCAGATACTTGGAGATAAGGACAATGCGATTGTACGTTCCACATATAGTGACTAGGATATTGAAATCACATCTCAAATCCAGATCTCACAGACCTCTCATAGATGCTTGATTAAATCAAGGTCGTAAATCTAATCTTCTCATTCCGTCTGAATCTCATTCAGATCAATGTCCAACACCTGGACCAAGATCAGACTACTTCTCTACTAAGAGGAGTCACTAAAATCATGACCTCTGTCATCACTCCCTTAGAATGGAAGCGTCATGGTTATACAATCATTTATGATCACCCTCAGGTATTCCTAATACCCGTGCATCATGTATACTGGAAGACCTATGATAAACCTGAAGTTATAGATCAATTTTACACCATCATCTTTAGGGTTTCATCGTCAAGTTTCTCACTCTTGGTCATTGGGTGTTGGTATCAATCACATGCTTTTTAAAAGCATATGTCATACCTGCAAATTCTTGTCATGCTTCCAAGATTGGTCCCAATACCTCATGAGTGAGATCATGTCTTCCGATTCACAATTGAACCTGTATGGTCCCTTTGAGAGATCGTATTACTCATATGCCCTCATATGCATACCAGCTCGCCGGTGTATAGACCTTGGTTAGGTCATCAACCTATTGGTCTGCCAAATGTACATACTTAGACATATAGTAACACATCTATCTTCGGTCAGAGGATGTGCACCCGTATCGTGACAGTATACGACATAGGACTTCGGTTATCTCGATCTCGTTAAGTCAACTCTTTGACCTTATTAATTTGACATCTCCAAATCTCTATTCTCATGCAGAGGACCTGCATCAAGAGGTCGGTCAGATTCAACCTAATGAGAAAGGATTGCCATCATCATTTCTTAACAATCATTTGATGGTGCTTGATGAGTCCTCAATCTAACTCTTTAGATATTCATCCAAGTAGCAACCTCTATGATTCAACTATTGAATCAACAACTATATGATCATTAAGATGGCCATGGTACATAACCCTAACTATATAGAGGGACCTTATAGTGCATTTATTCACTTAAGCTCAAATAGGGAGTGTAAAATCAACAACTTTTATTGGTAAATCAAATATTATAATAACATTTATTGTAGGAATGGTTCTCCTCGGGCTCACATGGCTAACAATCTCCCACTAGCCCTCAGAACCATTCAGGTACAATCCTTAAACCCATACTCATTACATGATGGTCGAAAACCTTCTGTGTCAAAGGTTTGGCAAGAGGATTAGCAATGTTGTCCGTAGAGGCCGCCTTGGTGATGACAATATCACCATACTTTTGAATATCCCGAATGAAGTGGTATTTCCTTTCCACATGCTTGCTCTTTTAATGCCACCTGGGTTCCTTCGCCTAGGTAATGATTCTTGTGTTGTTGTAGAGTAGCGGGAATGGAGTATTAGAGAAAACCACGCCAAGTTCCAGGATAAACTTACGCAACCACACCACCTCCTTTGCAGCATCCGATGCAGCAATGTATTCAACTTCTGTTGTTGAATCTGTTGTAGTGTCTTGCTTCTTGCTTCTCCAGCTCACATCACCACCGTTCAATAGGAACACAAACCATGTTGTCGACTTTCAATCATCAATATCCGTCTAGAAGTCTGAATCTGTGTATCCCAAGACTTGGAGATCACCATCTCTATTGACCAAGATGTAATCTTGCGTCCGTCTTAGATACTTGAAAATGTTCTTCACTGCATTCTAGTGTTGTTCTCCATAGCAGGATTGGTAACGACTTACCACTCCCACTGCATGGCAGATATCTGGCCTAGTACACATCATAGCGTACATTAGGATTCCTACAACTGATGCATAGGGGCATCCAACCATGGCTTTCTTTTCCTCAACACTCTGAGGAGCCATCCTTTTAGATAGGTGGATACCATGCCTTAAGGGAAGGAAACCTTTCTTGGAACTATCCATACAGAAACGTTCAAGAATTTCCTTAATGTGCCCATGTTGTGATAATCCCAATACCCTTTTTCTCGATTTCTGAATAGCTTCAGACCCAATATGTAATGGGCTTCTCCAAGATCTTTCATGTTGAAGGTGTGGGATAGCCAAATCTTAACACTTCTCATCATCCATGTATCATTCCCAGTGATAAGGATGTCATCTATGCAAAGCACGATGAACACAATGGCACTCCCACTAAGCTTCTTGTACATAAAAGGTTCATCAGGATTCTGCACAAAATCATAACTCTTTGTGATTTCGTCAAATCTGATGTTCTAGCTACGAGAAGCTTGTTTAAGCCTATAGATGGATTTCTTCAGCTTGCATACTTTACCTTCCTCGGTTATGAAGCCTTGGGGTTGCTCCATATAGATATCCTCCTCGAGGTATCCATTGAGGAAAGCTGTCTTGACGTCCATATGCCAGATGTTGTAGTCAAGAGATGCAACTATAGGAAGCAGTGTCCTGATAGACTTAAGCATAGCCACAAGAGAGAACAACTCATCGTAGTTGGTGCCTTCTCTCTGTGTGTAGCCCTTGGTTACGAGTCGTGCCTTGAAAGTCTCTACTTTCCCATCGGGTACCCTCTTTCTCTTGAAGATCCATTTACGTCCAATGGGTTTTGCCCCTTCAGGTGGATCCTCTAGGGTCCATACACAATTCTTATGCATGGAGTCGATCTCTGACTTCATTGACAGCATCCATCTATCCCTGTCATGATCCGTGAGTGCTTCATCAAATAAAGTAGGATAATTGTCAGTTTCACCAGATGCATGAAATCCATACCTTTCAGGTGATGCAACCACCCTCGAACTCCTTCGAAAAGGTATGGGTGTTTCATTTTATTTATCTCTTGAGTTTCTGTTCATGAAGCTCAGAATCCTCAAGGGATTCAATGAGTTCCTCTACTTCGTTTTTGTCTTGATCTTTAAGGAAGCCATCCTCCAGAATTTCACATGTCTAAAGATGAATACCCTTTGGGTCTCAGGGTCATAAAGCTGGTATCCAATACCATCCTTAACATACCCAATGAAGTAGTACTTTCGAGTGCGAGATTCTAGCTTACTTGCATCCATGTTCTTCATATGGATCAAGCAACCCCAAACTCTCAAGTGATTAACACTAGGTTTGGTTCCAAACCAGAGCTCATGAGGAGTCTTAGGTATAGACTTGCTAGGAATCTTGTTCAGGGTATATATTACAGTCCCCGCTGCATATCCCCAGAAACTAAGTGGTAAATATGCTTTAGTCATCATTGAACGAACCATATCCATTATATGTTGCGTCTTTCAGCAACATCATTAAGTTGGGGGGTTCCAGGAGGAGTGATATTGGAGACAACTCCATTCTCTTTAAGGTATTTCTCAAATTCATCTGAGAGGTACTCGCCATCTCGGTTAGATCAAATTTGTTTAATCTTCCTATCGTTTTGGTTCTCAACCAAAGCCTTGAACTCTTTGAACTTTTCAAAGGTTTCAGATTTATGGCGTAGCAAGAAGATAATCCCATATCGCGAATGGTCATCAATAAATGTAAAATAATACCTATATTCATTTCTGGCCGTGGTACTGAAGAGACCACATACATCGATATGTATTAGGTCAAGAATACCTTCGCATCATGTAACCTTGTTACGAAAAGGCGCCCTAGTCATTTTACCTCGAATATGATGTTTGCAGGTAGACAAAAGATTGAACCTGTAGAAAATATAAAGGTCCATCCTTTATCAATCTATTGATCCTATCAACATATAAATGACCAAGCCTTTGATGCCAAATCATGTTTGAATGATTTCCAGACTCCCTAAATCTTTTAGGATTTTTATTAGTGGTAGTAACATTCATGATATTTTCATCAATGCACAATTTATAGAGTCCACCAAAAGTCAAAACACCATCCGCAATATGCTTATCATAACGATTTATGATTAGTTTATTACAAAAAAGGAATGGATATCTGCTTCTAACAAGCTTAGATACAGATATAAGATTCCTTCTAACTTCTGATACATAAAGACATTCTTTAAGTAAAATGACTCTTCCACTAGATAATGATAGCCGGTAGGTCCCGATGGCGACTGCTGCAACAATTGCATCGGATCCCATCTAGATGACTATCTCCCCTTGATCAAGACTCCTAGTTTCCTAAAATAGATGCAACAAATTGCATACATGAACAGAAGCACCGGAATCTACAACCCAACTTCCTTATCGTCCAATGAGAAAATTAGTTTCAATGATGAAAGTAGATTTCATACTTGTAGGGGCTTCAGGTATACCGGGCAATTACGCCTCCAGTGCCTCGACTTTTTGCAGTGGTGATAGGTACTGATTTTCTTTGATGCTATCAAACTGGATGCATTGAAAGATGAGCCAACGCCTTGACTCTTCTTCTTTCTCTTCTGGGTCGGACCCTTCCTAGAACCTTGCTTCTGACCATGTTTTCCTTTGACTTGTGCAACCATTGCACTGCGAGAGGGACCATCCTTCCTCATTACATCTTCAACAGACTTTAATGCAACCAATAGCCCGAAGTTAGTATAATCAACTTTGCTCATGTGGAACGTGACCACAAAGTTGTTGAAAGACTTAGGGAGTGACAACATAATGAAGTCAGTCTGTATATCTGCATCCATGTCAGCCCCTAGGGTTTCCAGCTCAGAAAGGTACCCATACATTTTGAGTACATGTTCTCTGACAGATGTCCCTCCTGCATCTTGCAGTGAATAAGTTCTTTCATTACATTATAACGTTGAGTGTGGTTTAAATCACTGAATATTTCTTTCAGATTCATTACAATAGCATGGCAAGTGTCCATTTCCACATGTTGCTTCTAAAGCACATTGGACAATGAACCCATAATGTAGAACCTTACCAAATTATTTTCTTCACCATATTTTTCATTAAAATTAATTTCTTCCAGAGTCTTTGGGTGCATGTACTTATCCTTTGACAACACATAAGAGATGCGCTCTGCAGATAGGACAAGATCCGAATTTTGGATCCAATCCGAATAATTTGGTTTGATCAATGGATTGACCTCCAAGAGCCTGCTAAGTGGGTTCACGGACTTCATTTTCTAAAGTTAAGAATGCACTGTATTAGAACATATAAATAATTATATATATATATATATATTCAATTGTATTTATTTGATTAAGGAATTTTTAATTAAATTACTCTTGTCTTTTCAACTTTGAAAGTTCATTCCCTTAATCGCTTTCAAAGCAAAGAGATATACTTACCACTATATCTCTAGCAAGAGCTGGGATCTCCTCTTTATCTCTGTCACATCCCGATAATATGAGATCCTATAACACGGATAAAAAAATCAGGAATACATTCTGACTTGCAAGTCCAACCTGCATTTCCCAATTCGATCCTTGATGACCCGTCAGGCAACTCGGGTTAAGTAAACAAATAATCAAGGGTCGTTGTGACCTGAATCACCGAGCTAAGTCAATCAAGAAGAAGAAAACCATTCAATAAAATAAAACAATCAAGCACAGAGAATGTAAGTGGTTTCACTATTTATTTTACCTGGTATAGCAACCAGGGTCGAACACAAGGAGCACGAGTAAACCTACAAAGTAGTCAAATCTTAGAAAAAGAAAACATATTTTTGGTGGTTTTTTACTTTTGCAATTTTTTTTAAAAATTTTTAATAAGGGAATAAAATCAAGCAAATTAGAAATCAAGGCACACAACAATCTTTTTGTATTTTTAATTAAGGCTAAAAAGGCTCAAATATTATAATTTTTTTGGGTTTTTATTGTTTTAAAATGTTTTTGATAATTTTCAGGAGATTTGCAGATGTTTTAGAATTTTGTAAAAATCAAACAGTGAATAAAACTACAAACAGTGCACAACCATGACTAAATCACAAATTAAAATTACTTAAAATGCTTAAAGTCCAAGGAAGTAATTTTAAGAAAAACTACGAATAAAAACTTACAAATAGAAACTGAAATGAGAATTTTTGGATTTTTCTCAAATTTTTTTATGATTTTTATAAGTTTTTAGGTCTTTTGTAATTTTTAGGGGTTTTATAAGGAATTTTTAAACAAAAATATTATATGAGGTAAAACACATAAAAACACATCAATAAAAATTTTTGTAGAATTTTTAAAATATTTTATTCCAAATTTTTATAGGTTTTCAAAAATGGTCAGAACACTTTATGGGTTTTTGATTTTTCAACAATAATAAATATGGTGAAATTAATCCACAAAAATTACTGTAAATACTATATGTCCACATGAGTGAACGATAATTTTTAGGGAATTTTTGGGATTATTTTGGTATTTGTGAAATTATACAAGAGACAGATAGTCTACAGGGACCTACATGTAATTAAAGCAAAGTTCGGGGCCAAACAATTACACAGGTAGGAAGTATATGGCCTAATTTGCAAAAAGTCCAAGCAAGCACACGCACAACACGCGAACCGGGCTCACAACGGTATAAATGCGAATATCAAAATCTTTTCATTCATTCCATAACATCGTGAAAGATCAGGCAAAAATATGCAAATAACCCAACGAGTCACGTGGGGGTGCATGTGAGTTCAACCAAACATGACCAAAGTACAAATCTTAAAAACTAAGAGGTCCAAACTGCAAATTACTCAAATTGAAATGAACCACGACAAATATTTACAGGACTTGGAAATAAATTCAAAATAGAGAGGGGCCTATGTGATATTTACCCCTTATTAAGGCGCTATCCAACAGACGAGGGATCTCCACTAATGGGTGGACAATCAAGGAGGGTACCCCTTCAACGATGAATGGATCCGGGTGGATCCTCAGATGGATCTAACGGTCCAGGCTCTCCTACCATCGGATGGCTGAAATTAGAACTGGGGGCATCCTGGATCGGATGTCTGGAACGACGTCTGAAGGAACTCAGGAAGAACTCACCTCCGGTGAGTTTTGCGCCAGGAGCTGCTCTGAAGGGGGAAATGTTGCCGACGTTCGTCCGCAGCTGTTGGAGTGCTTAGTAGGGTCCAGGACCAAGGAGAAGGTCCTGGGGAGGCATTGGGTCCTGGAGCTACTGCGTTGTGCCTATTTGACCTCCAGATGAGGCCCTCTTGTGCACCTACCTGCAGGGGGACATATATGCTCAAAAAGAAGGCTCCGGCGAAGGGTTAGGGCACCAATGTTGATCGGATACATGGGAAGGGTGACGAGCCATGTCTCCAGTGGGTGGAAGAGTCAACCTGCTGCTCGACTCCAACCCGATGGTTGGAATCAAGGGGAAGGATGTGGAGCGCGACGTAGAAATGGAGGGGAGTCTTGTGAGTACGTGCGGGTGTCAGAATGATGTAGTGAGCAGGGCAATGGTATGGTCGTCGGAGTGAAAATGAGATGCGAGTGGATGATGGATTTGAGCTGGAAATGAAGTTAAATGGAGTACCTAAGAGTGAATGTAGGCGCCTGGGTGGTGGATGGCATCCACGATGATGATGGTCTCGATGGTTGGCGCGACCAGGGGCTGAAGACTCCTCACGATGGAGCTAGACGGGGGCGTCGCCGGACCTGGGGGAACTACGCACCAATCGCCACACTCACCCTCTCCCTCTCTTGTTGTCACTCTGATATGGAAAAGGTGGGTGCAACAGAAGTGGTGGAGCAACTGAAGGTGGTGAAAAAGGGTAGGGGGTGCAAAGGTTTTATAGGGGTTCCAGGTCCGAGAAGATTGGGATGAAACCCGCGAATCGAGGCGCGGATTAGAAGGGAGCAGGTCAGGCGTGTATTAGGTATCCACGCCCCTTAGTCGAGGCTTTCAATCGGAGGAGAAGGTGATACGATCGGGTCAGGAAAAATGGGAGAAGGACGGAGCAAACCCGATTCGCAAGAAAAGAGAAGGAGGTGACCGGTTGACCGAGGTCAACAGGGCTGATGTGGACCAATCAGAAGCGGCGGAGTAAAAGGACAAAAGCTGCTAGAAAACAAATAGAGAGTTAATTAAAGATAATTAAATTAAAAATAATAAATGAATTTAAATTAAAAACTGCATAAAATAAAAAATGTTTGTTATTTTTCAGAGTATTTTTCTGTGATTTTTAATTATTTTTATGAAAACCAAATTTATGTATATATAATGTATAGTATTATCTACATGTACATTTTACTTATGTATTATATACAAGTATTTTTATTTTATTATTTTTACACAAATACCCTTATTTAATATTTTATTTATTCACCATATAATTTTAGGAGTGTAAAAGAATTTTTATTTTATTTTTACAAATTATTTGTATATACATAATAAATAGGGAATGCGATATATATACATGTATTTTATACAATGAAGGGAAGATTTTATTTTATTTTATTTTTTCTAATTTTTGTTTTATTTTATATTATTTTTAGAAATATATACCAAGGAGTAAAAATAACAATTTAATTTAATTTTATCAAAATAGTTACATAAATTTACGTAAATATATATACAAGTACATGTAATGTATACACTATACATTCATGTCACGACTTGACCATCTCTTGGGGTTTGGGTCACTCTATATGTATTCTAAATACATCATTCTTTTTCTTTTCGTTTTGTTCTTTTATTTTTGCACAAAGATGCATGCTAAGTATGCAATATTAACACAAGCATGCAATTTGCTAAGTTATTGTATTTACAAATAACTACATGATGTTTTGCCAAGAAAAAAAACTAAAATAAAAGAATAAAGAGTGAGAATCAAGGATTCATCACCCCCTATACTTTGCCTTTGCTAGTCCCTTAGCAAACACTTATTTGAAAACGAAGTGAAAAGAAGAGAAAAGAAAAAGAAAGGGAATCATGGATGATTATTAAACTTATCTTCATTAAATTGAAGTATGGAGCTTAGTCAGACCTTTAGATTTTTGTTTGTCGGAACCTTATTGGGAAATAGGTTTAAGACTCAACAACCTCTAAGTTCCACAATGCTATGGTCAAGACTCCTCAATAATCCATATCAGAACAAGTCTACATACGCAAATTCTAATGACTATGCATCTTTCCTTGTACTGTGTAAGTAATATGTAGCTCCCCACCTCAGAAATGATAAGGCAACAACTTCCCTCAACAAGGTAACTCTAATTCCCTAGTCCAGCAACTCTTTCCTCGAGGAGCGGTGTATTCCCTTCTAAGTTCAAGTTCAACCAGCTCAAGAAGAGGGGAAAGAACAGAATGGACCGTAACCAGTGTAGTCACGTATCCCTGGGAGCCTAACCAGTGTAGCTAAGTCTCCCGCTGCAAGCTTCATGAGATGAGAAGGTGGGATACAAAAGCTTTACTTTATTCACTATGCACACTCCGACATGCATTTTATTTTCAATCAGGCCTGCCCACTTTTTGGAGTTTTTCTTGATTTTGCACATTTTTTTCCGATGTGCATATGTACAACATATCTACATGGTGTAGCATATTGATGAACCCCCATTTCATCACCTTTATTTTATCATTTTGGCCTTACAAACCCTAGCAATAGCATGTAAATAACCTCAATTTGCACATAAGAGCATCCATAATTTATTGTATATAAAATAAGGTTTTTAATGCCAAAATTATAGAATAAAGAGAAGAAAAGAAAAATAAATAAAATATTGAAAATATTTTATGACCCTAACCCCGAGACCAAGTCCAGAATGGAATTGGTCGACAAGGAATAAAGTAGGGTGAGAGAAGGGCCAAAAATACAATAAATACCTCATTTATTTATTCATTAATTATGCATTTTGACACCTATTTTATTCTTTATTATTTATTCACAAAATAAAGAAGCTCTGTACATAAAAGTTGTAGATAATAATGTAGATAAAAATACAAAATTGAGTTTGTACAAAATAATATACTGTGTACATTTTATACATAAAATAAAAAGCCAGAAACCAAACTTCACAGACCCATATCTTTCAAATAAAAACTCAAAACATAGCAAAATCACTCTAATTGTATATAACTTTTCAAGAGCTAATTAATGGTAGTCGTTTTATATTTTTTGGAGTTACTGTGTAAAAGTTAGGTTTTGAGCCCCTATTGTACAGTCTACCGATAAAATATTCAATTTATTCATTATTCAGTATTTCTACAAATTCATATTTTTATAATTTTGTAAATATTATTTATAACCCATGTGCATATTAAAATTAGAATAAAATCAAAAGAAAAGGAAAAATAAAATAAGTTTATATAAACTACATAGACAAAAGACCTAGGCTTCTATATGTATATAAATAAAAGGGAATATATTCTTCTTTAATATGTTTCTAATATTGCAAATATTATACATATTCTATTAAAAATACAAAAGTAAAATAAAACTCATTAAAATAAAATCATATATATAAACATAGGTAAAATACCTATGAATATACCTATATAATATACATCTCTATTTATTTAAGTGTACAACTAACATCATAAAAGTAAAACAAAAATATATTCATACTCACAAAAATAAGTTATAAATATATAAAATAATAGAATAAAATAATAAAATACAAAACCCAAAATAAAAATAAAATTGCACAAAACACATGAAAATATACCTATATTTAAGCCATTAGAAATAAACTTATCATAAAATAATCAAAAAAATCATAATAAAATACTACATAAAATAATAAACATTTTTTGTTTTATACTCGAAAAATAATAAAATCATTTACTATTTTTAATTAATTATTCTTTAATAAAACTCCTTGTTTTGTCTTGTAGCGGCCTAGGTGGACCAATCACCACGTGTCAACTGTTGACCGCGGTGAACTCCTCTGTCCCCAGCCGCCTGGCGTGACAGACATCCATCAAGCGGTCTTCTCCCATTTTCCCCTTCCGAACCCTTGATTATCTCCCTTGATTCCTTCACGAAATACCTTCGCCCATCATCCCTCAATCACGCCACCTACTCGGCTCGCTCAGAAACACAACCGATTCTTCGATTCACCCCGGTCAATAAGGGTGCATCACCATGTCTATAAATAAAAGCCTCTGCCTTCTTCTGCAAATTTGGTCAACCTTAGCCCTTCTTCCACTCTAGCCTTCGCTCCAGATAGATTCCTTGTGACGAGGGGAAGCTCCCGGAGGCTTACACCGGTCGGAGAAGGTGGGGCTGCACCCACGACGGTGCTCTGGCGAAGCCCTGCTCCCTGGTGTTCCACCAGGTATAAGAGCTGTTTTTTCTTGCTTGTTTAGCTAGGTTTTCATTCTGCATTTCATTTTTGTACATAGTTTAGTGATTAGTGTAGTGGTTAGCTTGAGTTTAATTAAATCAAAGTTCGTCGGAGCTCCGCTCCGGCGAATGATTCCATCGAGAACCATCTGTGCTCCGACCCCTCTTTCACCCTCATTTCGTGCCCTCTCGCATTCTCCATCTTCCGATCACCTCTGATCAACCAGAACCCTCCTGGTTCTGCAAATCAAGGCTCACCTCCGCCCCTCGCTGGAGCCTTGCCGCCCATCTCATTTTCATTGCGTAGCAGCTTTAAATCTCGGTCGAGGTCGAAGCCCTCGAACCGCCCGTTCTTTCTATGCAGGTTTGGCGATCAAAGGAGCCTAGCTGGGCTCATATGGACCTGGCACGAGGTTCTTGGAGGTCCCCTTCTTCTCCGAGCTCGCCCGACCTCTTCGAACCTCCAGGAGCCCAGCTGAAGACGTCGATCGACGAGGGAGGCTTCCAGGAAGGCGTCGAGAACCTTGGTGGCGACAGAGGTGGCCGGAGGAGCACACTACGACTGATCCAAGCTCGCCTCAGGCAAGCTTCTTCCCAGTTCATCCAGCCTAGTCCAGAGCCGTCCGATCAAATGGGAGCCTCTAGATGCAGCAGTAGCCGTCCGATGAAGCCACACTTTGATCGTTGGATTCCCATCGTGGATCTAATCCTGTCCGCTCATCGCCGAACCGTCATCGGCCTGCGAGGGGACGCCACGTGTCAAGTGGATCACATCCAGCCGTCTGCCAGCGTGCAAGTTTAGGGGTAAATTACACCTATACCCATGCCATTTTTATATTTATTGTTTAGTCCTGTAAATTAAATATAGCGTTAAAAATAAAGTGGAAATTTTGTAAAAAGACCCCTGAACTTATTGTAATTGTAAACATGTCCATTCCACGTCTCCTCACGTGCTATCCTACGTGAGGTGGGAAAATTGCAGGGACACCCATGCGATTTTGTGTATTTACAAAAGGTCCAATAAAATGCAAATTACATGTTATATTTTTGGGAAATTTGCTAGCATGCCCTGAACTTTGAATATTTGCATTATGGTCCCTGCTTGTAGTAGTCACGTGTTGCCCCACATGGTGGGTTATTTGCATATGTACCCTGACGGTTTTTGAAATTGTGATTTAGCCCTGAAACGTTTGAATAAAATTGAAAACTTTTGGGTATATTGCACATACCCCCTGTACTTTATTTTATTTGCAAAAATGCCTTTGCCAAGACATGTATTTTTGTTGTCTTTATGTATTTATTTAAAATACCTACATTGCTCCTAAAAATATTAAAATTAGGGATAAATGCTTCATGCCATGTATTTTCACATGCATATTTTTAATTAGCATTTTTTTCATTTTATCTAATTTTAAAAATTAAAAAGGATCCTAATTAGTAACTGCCTAATTTATAAAATATCAAAAAATATAAAAACTTAATGAAAAATTCTAGAAAAATTATATATGATATATTTTTATATTTATTAAGTCTGGACAACAAAAAATATAAAAATAAGAAACATAAAATTTTAAAATCATAAAACTCCAAAATCTAACAAAAATGTAAAAATTCCTTAAAATACCAAGAATATGTTTTTATGTTGTATAATTACCTATATATTATTATGTATGTACTAAAATTAATTTGGGTAATTTTGAGACTTATTTATTATTTTTAAAACCCAAGTTAAGTTCGGATTATGTATTAATCCCATTATTGGGATATTTTTGACTTTAAAAATACATAAAAATGAGAAAAAATATAGAAAAATTACAAAAACATTAGAAAATTACGAAAAGCACAAAATATTTTATTTCTTGAATTTTGCTTATTTTTATCTATTCTTATAAATACATTATCTCTCTTTCCTTTATTATATATATATATATATCTTATTTTATATAAGAAGAAATATAAAAAATATATAAAATATAAAAAGAAAATACAAAATCAGAAAATTAAAAATCAAATAAAAATAAAAAAAATAAAAAAATAAAAATTAAAACCCCACAAAAAACATTATTTGCACAAATGACTTGGTTGTACATAGATAACCATAGTCTACCTATTTTGCTCTATGCGGTTTGACCTCTACATGCTTATACACTATGCATTTTATGGTAGAGAAAAATAAATATTTAATTCAACATTTTTGGGGTTTACTTGTTTTGTTCAATATTATGGGTTAATTGCCGATTACGGAGGACTTTCGGGTGGTCGCTTCAGTGATTGGATATTTATATAGACCCCCGGAAACTCCCCCATTATCACATATACATAAGAAGTTTTTCTTCTTGAGCTAGTAGACTATCCCTCTTTTGAAGCATTATTGCAGCCCACAACTCCTGTCTTTAGACCTCAATGCTACTAGACCAAGTTGAGATGTACATCCCTCCCTAAAGAAAGATGAGAGGTTTCGTCTAGAAGTACTACCCTCGTTTGCTACTCCAAGCCAAAGAATTCTTCCTCCTCATCACCTCATCCGTGTAGAGCTATGTGTCAAGTGCTGGTCCAAGTAAAGCCATTGTCTCTGAGAGTCATACGTGAGTTGTTAAGTGTTCTACTTAGGCTCATCAAGATGACATGTGAACATAGCCTAGTGGACTCAAAGAATTAAGTCACTAATTGATCTGAAAAGTCTTAACTCCAAATCCTATAAGGTTCCTCTGAAAGTTAGGTGGATTAAGGTCTTAACCAAACTCCATTTTCTAATTTAATTCCAGACTAGTTTAAATGTTAACTATGATTCAAAAGAATGTAAAAATATGTGAAATTTACAAAATATGCAAAATTTTATGAAAAATGCTTGAATGTAAATAAGAAATGCAAGTTTTGCAAGATATTTACAAACATTTACAAACAGATTTTTGCAAAGTTTTCTTTTTCAAACATTTTTCAAAAAAATTATACTATATACATAATTTTCATACAAAAATATTTACAAAAGTTTTACACATGAAACCTTTCTACAAACATTTGTACACAAATAATTTTTATGAAAAACTATTTACACACATGTATGTGCAAGAAAGGATGCAAGAAAAATTCAAAATCTTTGTGATTTTGTTAGGTATAAGGTTTTTAGCCATTTTTTTAACACACTCACACAAAGTATGAGTTATGGATAAAGTATATATACAATATATACGACACCCCTATACTTAGCTCGAACGATGTCCTCAGAGTGATCAAAGAGCGATGAAGAAGACATAAATCGTGTCGAGTATTGTGAAGTGAAAAGAAAGGCTATACTACAACGACGAATAAAGAAAGACATGAATAGAAATTGGTTATCCCCTATACTTAGGATCAAGTAATCCTAAATATAACAATCTATACACAAGGGGAAAACTGAGGGTTAGAATGTGCAGGGTCTACCTCCCTTATACTTAGGGTAAAATATCCCTAAGTATAGGCAACAAAACAGAGGTAAAAAGAATCAAAAGAATAATCATAAGTCGGATACCCCCTATACTTAGGGTAGAGTACACTTTAAGTATAACATAATCAGAAGATGAAGTTGGGGTGTTAGACAAAAGAATGTGTGATATGGACAACTAGATCTATACAGCTGCGGAGGGAAAGTGATAATCAGGCATGGGATGCAAATGATGTGAGTCAAATACCACATCTCATGCAAAATGAATAGGGGCAACGTCAATGATCATCGGCTCATGACCTATATATGGTTTCAGTCGCTGACTGTTAACTCGAAAGGTGGATTCAGATGACAACTCAGATATATCGATGCTTTCGTTGTCGTGCACCTTTCAGACCAAGTACGATCCCTTCCATTTGCTCTGCAACTTCCCTAGAAATAATCTCAACCTGGCATCGAATAACCATACTCTCTAGTTCGGCTCAAACTGTTTATGGCTGATATGAGAATCATGCCATGTCTTCACTCTCTCCTTATTCTGTAGGCTACTCGAAAAGGTTGTGTCTCTAAGTTCCTCCAAGACTGCCAACTATGCTTTCCTATGATCTCCTATACTCTCTGGATCCAATAATAACTCCGTGACTTCCCATAGTGACTTATGCTCCGATTTCCATAGGTAAATGGCATGGCTTGCCATAAACGGGACGAAAGGGAGATGTACCCAAATGTGTCTAGAAGGAAGTCCAATATGCCCACGAGACCGAGTCCAAAAGCTGCGACCAATCCTTTTGATCTGGCCGGACGACCTTCTGCAGAATAGTCTTGATCTCCCCGTTCGATACTTTAGCAAGACCATTGGTCTGAGGGTGATATGGAGTGGCAACTCGATGGTCTATGCTGAACTCGTTAGCAATTGCCTTTACCTTATTGTTGATAAAGCGAGTCCCCCCGTATGATATCAATATTCTAGGAACCCCAAACTGTGAAATGATATTCTCCCTAAAAATTTGGCAAACAATCTTAGCATCTGCGGTTTGGGTAGGGATGGCCTCAACCCAACGACTCACATAATCCACAACCAACAGAATGTACTCGAATCCCTGACTCTTAGGGAATGGACTCATGAAATCGATGCCCCATGCATCAAAAACCTCACAAAAGTGAATGTGCTCCATCGGCATCATATCACGTTGTCCACATGTGCCCATCCTCTAACAATCGGTACACCTCTTCACGAATTCATTAGAATCCTTGAAGAGGGTAGGCCACCATAGGCCGGATTGGAGCACCTTCTGTGCTTTCCTCCTCCCAGAATGATGTCCTCATGTCTCAAGCTCGTGGTAGTATGTGAGGACACTATAGTGCTCCTCCTGAGGAATGTACCGATGCCAGACCCTATCCCCTCCTTCATGATAAAGGATGGGATCCTCTCAATAACAGAACTTGGCCTTCACAAGGAAAGTCTCAAGTCGCTGCCTGGGCCAAACTTGTGGAACTTTCTTGGCGACAAGATAGTTCACAATGTCGGCGTACCATGGAAGCGAGGCGATAGCAAGGATTGCCTTATATGGGAAGGTCTCTGTAATAGGTGCCATCTTCTCTAATTCCTCAAGGTTCTCTAATCGAGGGAGGTGATCCGCCACCACATTCTTGACTCCAGGCTTATCCTTAATTTCAATGACAAAATCCTGGAGTAGAAGGATCCATCTAGTCAATCTGGCTTTGGCATCCTTCTTTGCCATTAGATATCAGATGGCGGTGTGATCTATAAAAATCATCACTTTAGATCCAAGAATATAAGATCTAAACTTATCTAAAGCAAAGACTACGGCTGGCATCTCCTTCTCTGTGATAGTGTAGTTCCCCTGGGCAGCATCCAAAGTACGTCTAGCGTAGTAAATGGCATAAGGAAATCCATCCATTCTTTATCCTAGCACAACCCCTATGGCAAAATCAGAAGCATACGTCATGATCTCGAATGGGAGAGACCAATCAGGTGGCTGAAGGACAGGAGCCTCAACAACTAACCCGTTGAGAGTCTCGAATGACGCTAGACACTTATCATCTACAATGAACTCAGTGTCTTTCGTCAACAGATTAGTAAACGGTCGGGCAATACGACTGAAATCCTGAATGAATCGTCGGTAGAAACCAACATGCCCCAAAAAAGACCGCAACTACCACAAATTAGATGGTGGATTGAGTTTCCTGATGATATCCACCATGGTCAGATGGACCTCCATGCCCATGTTGGAGATGATATGGCCAAGCTCTGTCCCTTGAGTCACCATAAAGTGGCTCTTCTCCCAGGATGAAACAAGATGGACCTCGATACAACGCTGAAGTACGCAGTCTAGGCAGTCAAGACAAGCATCAAATCCATCGCCGTAGACCGAGAAATCATCCATGAAGACCTTTAAGCAGTCACCCACCATGTCTGAAAAGATGGACAACATGCACCTTTGGAATGTCGTCAGGGCGTTACATAGACAAAGAGAATCCATCTGAAAGCATATGTCCTAAAAGGATAGGTGAATGCCATTTTGTACAGGTCTTCGGGTGCTATGGACACATGGTTATAACCAGAGTACCTATCAAGAAAGCAATAGTGACTCTTTCCAGCTAGCCTTTCGATAATCTGATCAATAAATGGCAGCGGGAAATGATCCTTCTTGGTGGCATGGTTCAACCGTCTGTAGTCCACACAGACCCTCCAAGAAGTGGGTACCCGGATAGCTATCTCCTCTCCAGACCCACTCACAACTGTAGTGATGCCCGTCTTCTTGGGCACCACATGTAATGGACTAACCCACTTGGAGTCGGAGATGGGGTAGATAAAATTGGCGCTCCACCATTTTGATATCTCCTTCATAACCACATCTCGAAGGTTCGGGTTTAGCCGTCGCTGGAACTCACGCGATGGTTTAGCGTCCTCTTCGAGATAAATATGGTGGGAGCACAGGGCCGGACTAATCCCCTGGAGATCAGCTACGCTTTATCCAATCGCCTTGCGGTTCCTTTCAAGAACCTCCATCAAACAAGATTCTTGCTCTCCAGTCAAATACATTGATATAATAACCAGGTACATCTCAGGATCACCCGCAAGGAATATGTACTTCATCGACTATGGCAAGGTCTTCAACTCTGGGCAACTGGGAGCTGGCAAATCTGGCTTCTGAAAAGCCTGAGTAAGGCAACCAAATCTGCATGGGAGAACTCTGGCTGTGCATGAAAATTTGGTGAAGACGACCCTGCTGGTATCTCTGTAATCTGCACTGGCTCAATCTCCACCCTAGTTGTCGGCTCTTTGGAAATCAGACAAGGTAAATACTCATCAAAATCATCCCAATCAATGTCTGAATCCGAGGGATATGAATCAGAAGAACAAGAAATAAACTCTGCCTCGCTATCCTGCCCGCGATCGTCAGCCTCAACTGTATCCTCTACCAAGAGTGTGCTATCCGAACTCTCGTCTACCATAATATGTAAATCCTCTACACCTGCATGTGTGACAAGGGCTCGTGCTGCTGGGTCTGAACATATAGCTTCATCATCAGTGATTACAAAGTCACACTCCTGGTGGACGTCTCGCTCTGCATCTCTCATCTGCTCTGCATTGCTAGACTGCTCGGAACAGGCTGGATCTCGTACTCTGGACTCGTCGTTCATCTCTATTTGTATACTTTTGCCCTCGACGTGAAAGTATACCTTCCTGCTATCATGATTGGACACCGCCTTGGCTGTGGCCAAGAATGGGCATCCTAGTATGATGGGGGTATATGTTACAGACTCATGGATCTCCATGTCCAATACAACAAAGTCAACAGGGAATTTCAGGCCCTGAATTGTGATGACCACGTCTTTCAAGAACCCCTTCGGCCTATTGACAGATCTATCAATAAATTGAAGGACTATCCTGCTCTGTCAAAAAGGTCCAAACTCGAATCGATCGAGTAAGGCTGTCGGAAGAAGGTTGATAGAAGAGCCGATGTCTAATAGAGTCCGATCGAACCGCTGCTCATGAATATGGCATCTGACATATGGAGCTCCTACATCTGGACTCTTGGCTAGGGATGAGCATGTTCTGGGCCTAGGCCGGGCCCTGCAAGGCCCAGGCCCAGGCCCATTTATGTTTGTGGGCTTTGGGTCGGGCTTAGGCCCACTAAATGTTTTTGAAGGCCCAAGCCCAGCCCAATTATTATGGGTCGGGCCTGGGCCAGGCCGACCCATAATGTCTCAAAATTCAATTGGGCTTGGACAAGCCCAAAACTTATGAGTCTAGACTTGGTGGGCCCATAAACTTGGCGCACCCTCATTTTGATTATTTTGATTGTAATCTTCATTATGAAGTATTTGTTAGTTATTTAGGTCTTTATTATTTAGTTATCCTACTGTTTTGCACGGATTTGGTCATATCTATGATTCTAGATTATCTAATGGAAAGAGTTTCATAGAGATATTATATAAACTTGTGCAAATAATAATAAACAAACATATTGAAAATGTACCTAAAGTGGATTAATCTGTCGATGTCATCAACTCCCTCATCAAATCGATATGAATATATCAAAGTGAGAGATCAAAGTCTAGACACATATGGGCTCTATGCTGGCCAGGTTATCGGGCCTAATTTTGGGCTTCTATGTGGGTCGGGCTATCGGGCCTAACGGGCTAGACCGGGCTAAGCCCAAGCCCGACCCAATTATTAAATGGGCCTACATCTTTGGCCCAAGCCTGGCCCATAAATAATTCGGGTTCGGGCTGGGTTGGGCTATGCGGGCCGTGCTTTGGGCCAGGCTAGGTCGGCCCAATCCAATGCTCATCCCTACTCTTGGCTAGCAATCGGTTCTGTATGGCGAAGCATATGGTACAAGTGAGTACATGTATCTCTACATTATGATTCCTTCTCTTCCTGCGAATGGTGGTCTTCTCTCTCAAAGTCTTCTAAAAGAGAGGGATGTGCTCAAGGGCCTCCTGTAGAGTCAACCGGATCTGCAATCTTTCAATCATCTGCTGGCAGAACTCTAGCTGGTATCTCTTTTCGGGATTTTCTCTTTTATTCCCCTTCGATAAGCGAAGTGCTTGAGGGAAGGGGATGGCTGGGCCCTCTTCAGATAGAGGGCTAGGAATAGGCTCCTGTGTAGGTAAAGGTGTGGAATCCATACCAATATCATCATGCAACACATATGGGCTCGAAGAAGATGCAAGAACCTTTCCTTTATTCATATTTTTATTCTTTTCTATTTTTTCCCCATTTTTTTGGATTTTTCGGGAACTGTCCTGAGATACAACAGAAGGAAACACAACTGAATTAGAAATGGTGGCACCAACACCACCACAGCATCTGTCTTCGCAGCATTAGCACCACATTCTGGCTCAGCATCTGGAAGATTGGTGGCATCAGTACCACTGACTGCATCTGGAGATATGACAACCTCAGTACCGTTAGCTGGATCATAATCCTTAGTGGCATCAACACCACTGTCCTCCTTGTCTGATGCTCCTGAATCTTCGTGTGATCGTCGCCCAAACGAGGCACCACCGACTGGCATCCTACCGCTCCTAAGTGTCACAAAATCAGCATCAAATATGTAGGAAGAAATATCACCCAAGGATTCACTAGGAGTGGTAGTCTCTATGAACTATACCTGCTCGGACTTCCTATTGAGGTTGTTTAGGTTCGACTTAATCTGAGCAGGCATGGCAGCCTTGTCCTTGATTATTTCTCTCATCTCCTGCATAAACTCATCCATTTCTTGCTGGAAGGATGCCTGCTGATCTGAGAGTAGGCAGGAGAGATCGTCAAGGGTTGGGTTCTCAAAGACTGGTCCATGAGAATCGTACGGGTTGCCTCGCTAGAAATGAGGCTGACTCTGCTGATATTGGTGAGGGGGAGGCTGAGAATACTGCTGAGGCTGCTGCTGCTGCCTCCAGTGCTGTCCCTGATGGTAGGGATGAGTAACTTGCTGGTAAGGCTGGGATGGCTGAGAGTAATGGGGCACCTGCTGCTACTATTCTGACCGCCCTGAGTTGGAGGCTGCTGCTATTGGGACGAGGTGCCTCTGACGGACCATCTGAATCCGGGATGATCACGATGGATCTCGAGCTGCTGCTGGTGCCAATCGTACCAAATCCAGTTGACTTAAATCAACAGGTCCTGCTCGTAAGGGGAAAGGGGAAGAACTTCCAGGGGATGATCTAACTGGTACACCACCATCTGAGTGTCCTGAGGTGGTGGTGGTTGGGAGTAGTGTTGCTGCTGGACCTACTCTACCTGAATATGGTGGACCTGGCAGTAGGCAGAAGGTTGGGTGGAGATGCTGCTGCTAGGATCATCCCATGACCTGAGACGGGGCTGTGGAGCCATTTGTGCCTCCTGGAGACACATGATCTGGGTCTTCAGGTCACTAAGTGTCTGTGCCAACTGATCTATCTAAGTGAGGCCCTGACACTGCTTCTTCTCTATAATCTCAATGCGGTCCAGCTTCTCGCTGATAATCCCCATGTCAACTGTTGACGAGTCTTCTGTGCTACCGTTGATGCTGATGAAGTAGAAGGTCCTTCATCGACCCGTGCTATCCTCTAATAGGACACAACCTCTGGGAGGGGCTTCCCCTATGTGTAAACCCGAGTCTGGGACATCACTGTGTAGTTTTCTACCATCTCTTCGTAGATGGCCCAGACTTGGTCCTCATCCTTTGCGAAATAGGACCCCCCACATGAGGCATTTACAAGCCCCTGCAACTCTGGTGTCAACCCATGAAAGAAACTCTGTACTAGGTTGGGCTTGGAAATCTCATGATGTGGACACCGGTCGATGAGCTCTCTAAATCGATCCCAAGACTCATGGAACTACTCGTTCGGGATCATGGTGAAAATCGTTGATCATGGCTCTAGCTGCATTGGTCCGACCAAGTGGATAGTACTTGTTCAAGTACTTGGTCCAGAGCTGCTCCCAGATGGTGACGTACCTCCCTAAATGTTTTAGCCAGTAGGCTACTCTGTCAACCATTGAGAAAGGGAAGGCGATCATCTTTATTGACAGTATTGCAGATCATCTCGAACTCCTGGAGATGAAGGTTTGCCTCCTTAGTGGCTAGCCCATAGAACTTGGGCAGAAGCTGAATGGTCTGGGGGCGAAGCTCAAAATCGCCCAGGATCTCCGGGAGCTGAATCCATCGGTGAGTGAGAGTTGCACCAGGGTTGTGCAATTGCCTCATTGTGCATGGTGGTATCTGCTCTGGCTGATCATCTGGATGCCCGTCTCCTCCTCCAGCTGTAGGTATCTCTCCACCGGTTGGTCTCTACAACTCTCCTCTACCGGCTCTCATATCCGTATGCTCTCGTCGCACCTCTGCCATGAATGCTCCCTGGTCTCTGATCTATCTCTGCATGGTCTCCAAGGAGGCTAGGAGTGTGTTGTTGATGGCACCCTGATCAAGTACATACGTGGAACCCTGGGGCTACTCATCGGTGTGTCCCTCACTGCTGGTCATCTCTTGGGTCTCTACAAAGGCAAAAGACCCCAATTCAGGTGCAGTCAAATGTACATATATCTGTGCTGGCCTCTGCTCTGGCATCTCAAGACTTGTAGAAGAAGGGTGGATGAGGGGGAACAGGGTGGTAGCGAACTCAGGTTCAGAGAACTGGTCAGGGCTCTCTAAAACTACCCTAGATGAATGGAAAGGAGTGCTCGGGAGCAGTGCTGTCAAAGGTAGCCTAAGGGACCTCCTTCTCATCATCGTGATGTAGGGATTATGACGATGAGACCTGGAATGCAAACAATATCAGAAATCAAACCCCCAATTCACCTACGCAATTCTGAGCTGATGATCGTGAAAGCTCGGTTGTTAATCTTGTCAATTTTATATAGGTGATCAATCAATCTATCAAAGCGATTAAGCAAGCTGTTGGGAACCTGATGCTCCCAGGAGACTGTCCCCAATCCCACAGTTAGTTTTTCCCAGCCAGTATGGGTGCAGACCGTTTACTGGCTACCCATCTACCCAATCTGCTAAGGAATTCCCGGATCGATTACCGGCTACCTAGTGAAATCCTCACTGGAGAACAACCAACCGTAAAACCAGTAGTCTGAAAGGAGTACATGTATGGCTCCAGCCTAGTGTGCGGATCACTGTCTCGCTGCATATAAACCAACCAATGAGGGGGTGACTCTCCCAAAAATAAGAGATTTTATGATGGAGTGTATTTTAGGTTCAAGTTTGCATTAGTAGTCCCAAATTTTATCTGTTTTCACTTTTAGATATTTTTCAAATAAAAATAATGCCTAATGAAATTTTCAATTTCCTTTGGTCATTTTGAGTCCAAAACTGGGGGGGGAAGAAGTCGAAAAAGCCGATGCACGATCAAACATGATGATGCATGCAGAGATAGAAATGCGTACCTGTCTCCAGCACTCTACATGCAGGGTGATCCGCACATAAATTTAAAGACAGAAAGTAAACTAACTATATGATGCGCGAAGAAATCAGCCTTAAGACAAGCAATTTCTAATGACTGTGAAGAATAAATAGTTAACTAATCAGAGAGAGACCTGAGTCCGGTCTCGGAGGTCGATCGGTGTCCGCCACAACGGATCCTGCACGCGCTGTATATCTAGTGGTACGTGGTCTTTCTAACGATCAAGTTAACTTTTTCTTATTAGTTATTAGCTAGGTCCAATTACGATCTATAGGAACATGCAAGCAATTAGATGTTGGGCCTTAGCTAATTACGTCACAATCAGCAGAAATCCTAAGTCTAGGGGCTAAATCCGTGAGAATCAAATAGAAAGTAAAGTGATAAAATCAAAACTCGACAAAAGCCACGGTGAGGTCCCTCGAGCACACCGGTGCATGGAGAAACAAACCCCGATAAGTCTAATTGTCCAAGAGTGAGTTCAAGTCCAAATATTACAATATCAGTCTGCTGAAAAATAAAACTACTCTATTACATCCGCTATAACTGTCTCCTCCTACTATTCTGCTCCTCCTCAGGTGCGGGTACTCCAACAGAAAGACGAAGCATCCTCGGGCGATCCCTCACACAAAAATCGAAATAGAAAAGATGTCAGACAATAGTTATATCAAATAGAGACAAAAAAAAGGAAAGGGTAAAAATTAAAAGAATTAGAAATATGACTTCTAAGCCGTGCTCCCCGGCAACAACGCCATTTTGACGACCCGCCGTGCAACTTGGGTTAAGTATACAAATAATCAAGGGCCGTTGCGACCCGAATCACTGAGCTAAGTCAATCAAGAAGAAGAAAACCACTCAATAAAATAAAACAATCAAGCACGGAGAATGTAAGCGATTTTGCTATTTATTTTACCTGGTATAGCAACCGGGTTGAACACAAGGAGCATGAGTAAACCTACGAAGTAGTCAAATCTTAGAAAAAGAAAACATATTTTTGGTGGTTTTTACTTTTGCAATTTTTTTAAATTTTTAATAAGGGAATAAAATCAAGCAAATAAGAAATCAAGGCACACAACAATCTTTTATATTTTTAATTAAGGCTAAAAATGCTCAAAAAATTATAATAAAAATATTTTTGGGGTTTTAATGTTTTAAAATGTTTTTTTGTAATTTTCTGGAGATTTGCAAATGTTTTTAGGAATTTTGTAAAAATCAAGCAGTGAATAAAACTACAAACAGTGCACAACCGGGATTAAATTGCAAATTAAAATTAGCTAAAATGCCCTAAGGTCCTAGGGAGTAATTTTATGAAAAACTATGAACAAAAACCTATAAAAGGAACTGAAATGAGAATTTTTGGATTTTTTCTCTATTTTTTATGGTTTTTATAAGTTTTAGGTCTTTTGCAATTTTTATGGTTTTTATAAGGAATTTTAAACAAAAAACTACATGAAATAAAACGTATAAAAACATATCAACATGAATTTTTGCATTATTTTCAAAACAATTTTTCGAATTTTTATGGGTTTTCAAAAATGGACAGGACACTTTTATGGGTTTTTGATTTTTAAAAATAATAAATGTGGTGAAATTAATCCACAAAAATTACCATAATACTACAAGTTAACATGAGTGAACACTAATTTTTAGGGAATTTTTGGGTTTAATTTGGTATTTATTAAATTAAACAAGAGACAAATAGTCCATAGGGACCTACATGTAATTAAAGTAAAGTTCGGAGCCAAACAATAACACAACTAGGAAGTATGGGGCCTAATTTGCAAAAAGTCCAAGCAGCCACCCACACAACACATGAACCAGGATCACCGGGGTATAAATGCAAATATCAAAATCTTTTCATTCATTCCATAACATCGTGAAAGATCAGGCAAAAATATGCAAATAACCCAACAAGTCACGTGGGGATGCACGCGAGCTCAAACAACTAGGACCAAAGTGAAAATATCAAAAACTATGAGGTCCAAACTATAAATTACCCAAATTAAAATGAACCATGACAAATATTTACAAGACTTGGAAATAAATGCAAAACAGAAAGGGGCCTAAGTGATATTTACCCCTTATTGAGGTGCTATCCAATTGACGAGGGATCTCCACTAATGGATGGATGATCGAGATCAAGGGGTACCCCTTCGATGTTGAATGGCTCCGGGTGGATCCTCAGATGGATCTAACGGTCCAGGATCTCCTGCTATCGGATGGCTGAAATTAGAACTGGGGGCGTCCTGGATCAGATGGCTGGAACGAAGTCTGGAGGAACTCAGGAAGAACTCGCCTCCGGCGAGTTTCGATCAGGGAATGCGCATGACCAAGGCGTCTCCAGGAGCTGCTCTGAAGGGGTAAATGTTGTTGACGTCCGTCTGCAGCTGCTGGAGTGATCAGTAGGGTCCAAGACCAAGGAGAAGGTCCTGGAGAGGCGTGGGGTCCTGGAGATACTGCATCGTGCCCTTTTTGACCTCCAGATGAGGCCCTCTTGTGCTCTTACCAACAAGGGGATGTGTATGCTCGGAGAGAAGGCTCCGTGAAGGGTTAGGGCACCAATGTTGATCGGATACAGGGGAAGGGTGGACGGGCCAGGTCTTCGGTGGGTGGAAGTGTCAACCTGCTGCTCGACTCCAACCTAGTGGATGGAATCAAGGGGAAGGATGTGGAGCGCGACGTAGAAATAGAGGGGAGTCATGTGAGTGCGTGCGGGTGTCGGAATGAGGTAGTGAGCTGAGCATTGGTATGGTCGTCGGAGTGAAAATGAGATGCGAGTGAATGATGGATTCGAGCTGGAAATGAAGGTAAAGGGAGTACATAAGAGTGAATGCAGGAGCCTGGGTGGTGGAAGGAATCCATGGCGATGAGGGCCCCGATGGTTTGCGCAACCAGAGGTTGAAGACTCCTCACGACGGAGCTGGACGGGGGTGTCTCCAGACCTGGGGGAACTACGCGCCAATCGCCACACTTACCCTCTCCCTCTCTTGCTGTCACTCTGAAAAGGAAAAGGCGGGTGCAACAGAAGTGGTGGAGCATCCGAAGGTGGTGAAAAATGGGAGGGGGTGCAAAGGCTTTATAGGGGTTCCTGGTCTGAGAAGATTGGGACAAAACCCACGAACCGAGGCGCGGATCAGAAGTAGAAGGTCGGGCCTGGATTAGGGATATGCGCCCCTTAGTCGGGGCTTTCAATTGGAGGAGAAGGTGCTATGATCGGGTTAGGAAAAATGGGCGAAGGACGGAGCAAACCCAATTCGTGAGGAAAAGAGAAGGAGGGGACCGGTTGACCGAGGTCAACATGGCTGACGTGGACCAATCAGAAGCGGTGGAGGAAAAGGACAAAAATCGCTAGAAGATAAAATAAAGAGTTAATTAAAGACAATTAAATTAAAAATAATAATTGAATTTAAATATAAAAGTGCATAAAATAAGAAATGTTTTTTATTTTTCAAAGTATTTTTTGTGTTTTTTTAATTATTTTTATGAAAAATAAATTAATGTATATACAATGTATAATATTATCTACGGGTATAATATACCTTTGTATTATGTACACGTATTTTTTTTTATTATTTTTATAGAAATACCCTTATTTGATATTTTATTTATTTACCATATTATTTTAGGAGTGTAAAAGAATTTTTATTTTATTTTTACAAATTATTTATATATACATAATAAATAGGGAATGTGATATATATACATGTATTTATACAATGAAGGGAAGATTTTATTTTTATTTTTATTTAATTTTTCTGAATTTTGTTTTATTTATATTATTTTTAGAAATATATACCAGGGAGTAAAAATAATAATTTAATTTTATTTTGTCAAAATAATTATATAAATAATATATACAAGTACAAGTAATGTATACACTATACAAAGTGAACCCTATCTCTTTCTACTTATTTTATTTTGCAATCAGGTCAAGGCTTGACCTTCTTTTAGGGTTTGGGTCACTCTGTATTTATTCTAAATACATCATTCTTTTTTTTTCATTTATTCTTTTATTTTTGCACAAAGATGCATGCTAAGTATGCAATATTAACACATGCATGCAATTTGCTAAGTTATTGTATTTACAAATAATTACATGATGTTTTGCCAAGAAAAAGAGCTAAAATAAAAGAGTAAAGAGTGAGAATCAGGGATTCATCAGTCTTCAACACCTGGGCCCATCACCCCTAAGGTGATGTTGACCTGTCGTTAATTGAACCAACCATCAACATGAATAGCACTCGCTATGCGCAATCCAATATCGTCCCAATAATATGAGGACCTGGTATTGGGGTCACTACACATACAACCTTACTCTTTAAACTTGCAAAGAGCTTGATCCAAATGTGCTTGCATGCGGGAGCTGTCACTTCGGACAATTGTCTTCTACATACAATCCTTGGCGACGGAACCCTTCACCTTGATGGGAGACCAAGGATGTCGCTTATGTGATCCTCCCCTCATATTCAAATTCTAACTAATTATCATGAATCACATTCAAATATTTAGTTCTTCAAAGGGAAAATACATATCTATTCATTATAGAGTGTTTTTATTGGATATAGTTAATTTAATCACATAAAATCAATTTTCAATCCAATTCAACCAACCAACAAACTTGATTGTTACTAAAAAGGATGTATCTCAAAAATAAATATTATTTGAATTTTAATAATTAAAAAATATCATGATCCCTCAAGCATTATCCCTTCCCTACCCGTTGTCATGGCCAGTACTGACGGGAGTGGGACATATCGCTCACGGAGCAACCTGTTGTCCCAACACCGCCCGAGTAGACACCATATCCGCCTCGGGTTAGGATAATGCCAATTGATCACTTTGTACTTGAGATGATAATCGATTTTTCAACTGAAGTTATACCATATATTGATAATAATCAAATTCAATTTGATCTATATTATAAGGAATTTTGCTAAACAAATTCCCACTCCTATTAAAGCAATTATGTTTGTTGGAAAAAAAGATAATGTATCAATTGTGATCTAGATCATATCTAATCAGTTACTGGTTAAGGCAATGTCATTTAAGGAAATGATCATTATCAAATATTTCACAAAATATTCATCAATTATTCCAGTAAATTAATCATTAATTTCATTCATTGATTAAATGTCAATCACGTGCTTCTTGATTAGGAGTTTAATTTCCAGCAGTGACCCTCACTTACTAAAATTAGCATAACTCAATCAATTTAAATCCAAATCATGCAAAATAAGTTTTTAAAGTTTGCCAATTTGATTTACAATAGAATCATGTGATTTGCACACATTTCTAGGCATTTCAAAACAGTAATTAACACTTTAATTACGTCAAGATTGATCATCCCTGAAATAGTGGACATGTTCATTAAAATGATCATAACTTGAGCAATCGGATTCCAAATCACGCAAAGTCAAATCACACGATTTCCTTTTTTAATGGGGAACATAATAGAAATGATAATTTGGTGTTTAAACATTTTAAACATGGCTAAAAAATTCATAAAATAGGGATGCATGAATGAAATGCGATAAAATTTTCACAAACCCTAATGAGTCCAAGTCTTCCTCTGTTTATGGATCGTATCCAAAACCTATGACCTAAGGCACTGATACCACTTGAAGGATATGGAAAAATCCTTAAGCGCATCAGAGAAGCATGAGGATCGCATCATATACAATCGAGAGTGACTAGTCGCACTAGTTGTTCGGTGCAACATAATTTAAAAAAATTCTAATCGATGAAACTACATGATCCAAGAACACTTCTTGGATCATTTCATGTAACCACAAAGTAGATAAATGAATACCTCTTGTAGCATGGTTATGATCGAGTCTCTAAGAGAAGAGACCTTCTCAAGTCCGATCTATCGGAGGAGACGCTTTGCGAGCGCAGGGATGAGTCGCGTGCTTCTCACAATCCAAGTCGTTGATCCAAGCAAGAGACTTCCTGATCTCGTCACATGATATCAAACGTCTTCTTCGCGAGTGAAGTGCACCGAAGAAGACGGAGAACCAAGGGCAATTGAGGTGACATCACAATGACAATGCGACGACCATGGTGTCTTCTCTCTAGGGTTTGAGTGGGTGACCACCCAAAGAGAGAGAGAGAGAGAGAATGAGAGGGAGAGAACTTAATGTAACAAGAGTTGTTGTAACTTAGAAGAGCAAGGGGTGCGTCTTCTTATATAGGGTTTTGGGAGTCCATGGATCATAATTCACAGACTACACAAAATCAATGGATGATGTTGATTTGTGCTTCTTTCAATGGCCAAGATTTTATTGTAAAAACACAACAACAATTAATTTAATTTAAATTAAATATATTTTGAAAAATCAATCTAAATTAATCCTAAAAGTAAGTCAATCAAGCATGGAGATCATGGAATGGAGATTGCATCCTTCCATGGGAATAGAGTGGACAACCACCCAAGGTTCAGGAAAGCGGTATGCGTATGCGTTCGGACAGGTCATTGAATAGTGCTTAAGCGGTATACGGGGGCATATGCAGGGTATATGCAGTTCTATGCAGTTTCCTAATTTTTATTTAAAAATAAATTAATATATACAAAAGTGACTACAATAGAACTAAATTTATGTATAATTGTGGTCCAACAGATGATCTAAGAAAAATAACTTTCATATAGAGTTCAAAACAATCTCTATCAATTAAATATCAATTCTTCAATAAAATGGTTAGCACATAAAATAATTGACAACAATTAACAAATAGAAAAGTTAGCACACACAACGTCTCTATTGTTGAATATAATGTCATTTATCTCTGTCGTTATATTTATAACTGATCCTCATCAAAAGTACCAAACTTTACATATAATATATTGCATTCATAATAACTATTAGTTGACTAAATTATTTTAGAAATTATTGGTACATTATTATTTTTCTTCCTCGCGTGTTTACTCCAATCTCACAGTACAACTACTTTGATGATGGATTTAAATGGGCATGGAATGCTTGGTTGGCATACATGTAAAAGCAAGGGAAAACGCGGAACAGATAACACAACTAAAATGTGGCAAAAATAAAAAAAATAAAAAAAAAAATAAAAAATGTGTATGCGACCGTGCGGCCCGCATATGTGGCCCACATAAGCGCACAGGGCGCATCATGGGGGGCTTCATGAAAGCGGTGCGCTGAAGGCACCGCATACGCATATGCAGCCGCACAGACCGCTTTCGTGAACACTGTAGTCACCCTTTCCTATGGGATTGGGTTGCAGTCCACCCTCCCTTTAAGGAAGGGTGCAATCTCATGTAATCTCATGAGATTACATTATTCCATGGAAATCTCCAAGATTTACAACAACACTTGTTGTAAATTATTCTACAAAAATAATTCATAATTATTTTGTGAATATTGCAGTCTTTCCATTGGAAATTTGTGAATTGCATTCACAACCCAAAATAAGATGTGATTTACATTTTCAATTAATTATCCAATGTGAATCCAATTCACACCAATAATTAATCAACATATATAAATCATAATAAGCTCTCTCTACACTATAAATCACATTTATAATATATTATGAATAATTTAGATAGTGCTATCCAGCATAAAAATTATATCACGTTTACTTATATTGGATTATCATTGTCATGTATTCAAATAACATGGATCAAATTCACATTATTCATGATAATTAAATCACATTCAATTATCCATTTCTCAATGCTTAGATATAATTCAACTATGGAATTATTGCGCTTTATCCATAGATACTTGGAGATAAGGACATGACGATTATACATTCCACATATAGTGACTTGGATATTGAGATCGCATCTCAAATCTAGATCTCACAGACCTCTCATAAATGCTTGATTAAATCAAGACTGTAAATCTAATTATCTCATTCAGATCAATGTCCAACACCTGGACCAAGATTACTACTAAGAGGAGTCACTAAAATCCAGATCCGTGTCATCACTCCCTCAGAATGGAAGCGTCATGGTTATACAATCGTTTACGATCACATCACCCTTTATTCCTAATACCTATGCATCTTGCAAACTGGAAGACCTATGATAAATCCGAAGATATAGATCAATTTTACATTGTCATCTTTAGGGTTTCATCATCAAGTTTCTCATTGTTGGTCATTGGGAGTTAGTATCGATCATATGCTTTCCAAAATCATATATCATACCTACAATTCTTGTCATGCTTCCACAACATGATGACCATGCATGGAATTTGATTGGTCCCAAAACCTCATGAGTGAGCTTCCGGTTCACAAGTGAACATGTATGATCCCTTTGAGAGATCGTATTTCTCACATGCCCTCATATGCACACCAGCTCGCCGGTGTATAGACCTTGGTTAGGTCATCAACCTATTGGTCTGTCAAATGTACATACTTAGACATATAGTGACACACTGTCTCCGGTCAGGGGATGTGTTCCTGTATCATGATAGTATACGACATAGGACTTCAGTTATCTCGATCTCGTTAAGTCAATTCTTTGACCTAACTAATCTGACACCTCTGAATCTTTATTCCCATGCAGAGGACCTGCATCAAGAGGTTGGTCATATATCAACCTAATGTGAAAGGGTTGTCATCTTCTACTTAGGTTGGAGATCATCTCTTAACAATCATTTGCGATGCTTCATGAGTCCTCAACCTAACTCCTTAGATATTCATCCAAGCACCAGCCATTCAACTATTGAGTCAACAGTTGTATGATCATTAAGATGGTCATGATACATAACCCTAATTGTACAGAGGGACCTCATAGTACATTCATTCACTTAATCTCAAATAGGGAGTGAAAAAACCAATAACTTTTATCGATAAATCAAATATTACAATAACATTTATTGTAGGAATGGTTCTCCTCCTGATCACATGGCTAACCATCATAAATGTCAAAAACTTTAAAAAAATTTAAAATCCCAAAAATAATTTTTTTTGAATTTTCTGTGTATTTTTACCACTTTGTAAAAATCTAAAAAGTTGCCTCTTACTTTCTTTTTTTTTGATTTCTTTTATTCATTTTTATTTTCATTATTTTAAAAATAAAAAATCTTTTGCAAAATTAAAGATCATAAAAAAACAAAATCAGAAAACCAAATAAAAAAATATAAAATTAAAATTCTATAAAAAACAAAAATAAAAAAATCAATACAAAAACCAAGAGTAATATTACTAGAATTCCCTTTTCTTTCCATTGATTTTTCATTGAATTGAAAAACACTTGGGATCTTTGTAGCCTCCATGAGTTCGATCCTGCATTTTTTTTCTTGTTTTTTGGTTTCATTTGTGAATAAAATACAAAAATTTTTTCTTGATGCTTCTTTGGGTTACGACGACCACTGACCACTTTTGAATAATTTCATTAAATAAAAACCCAAATTTTTGCAATCGACAATGACCTAATCAAGGTCTATACACCGGTAAGCTGGTGTGCATATGAGGGCATATGAGTATCACGATCTCTCAAAGGGATCATACATGTTTGTTACTAAACCGAAAGGCACATGCCCACTTATAAGATATTAGGATCAAATTCCATGCATGGTTGTCTCATTTTGGAAGCTTGCCAGAATTTATAGGTATGATGTATGATTTTGGAAAGTATATGATCATTACGGACTACCAATGATCTAGTGAGAAAGCTTAATGATAAAATCATGAAGAAGACAGTTCAAACATGATCCAAAACTTTGGGTTTAATCTAGGTCTTCTAGTATGCAAGTTGTACGGGTATTAGGAATACTCAAGGGTGATGTGATCACAAACGATTGCATAAATGTGACACTTTCATTTCGAGGGAGTGGTGAAACATGTTTGGATTTTATTGACTCCTCTCAATAGATCAGTAAACTAATCTTAGTCCAAATATTGGACATTGTTCTGAATATAATTCAGATGTAATGAGAAGATAAGATTTACATTTGGATTTAATCAAACATCTATGAGAGGTTCCAGAGATCTAGATTTGAGATATGATCTCATTATCCAAGTCACTATGCATGGAATGTCCAGTCGTCATGTCCTTATCTCTAAGTATCCATAGAGAAAGTACATTGTTCTTGAAAAAAATTCAAGAATAATTCAATTTGTTGATAATGTATATGAGCAATGGGAATTAGATAATCAAATATGATTAAATTATCATGAATAATGTAGATATGATTCATATTATTTTGGAGACATGAGAATTAACATCAAAGATAGTTAAATATCATTTAGTTATCAGAGATGTTATTAAAGTGGATATCAATATCCATAATAATCATAAACATTATATATGTGATTTATAATATAATGGAGAGAGATAAATTGTAAATAGGATTTACGAATTAAATGTTGATATTAATTGGATTCACATTATACAATTTAATTGTAAATGTAATTTACATTTTATTGAGTGATTGTATTTGATTCATAATTATCAATGTTTTATTTGCAATTGTCACAAATAATTTGCAATAATTATTTGATGATATTTTATTGACAAAAGATTCCTTGAATTAAGATATGTAATAATATTACATTAGGATTGGAGAGAGATTTCTCTCCCCAATCAATGGTGGTTGTCCATCTTGATTAAAAGGGAAGGAGACTTTCTCCTTTCCCTTTTATTTGAAGGTGGAGGCTTAGTCCTATTCCATTTACGAGAATCTTGGTTTAATTAAAACTAAATACGTTACGATTATTTATAACATATTTATTTTCTTTTAAATTAAGTTAATTATTATTGTATTTTTTGCAACAAAATCCCAACCATTGATCTGAATTAGGAGTGCATATCCACCATCCAATTTAGTATAAAAGAAAGGGTAGACCTAGCCTTTTTTTACAACACATATACAATTTCAAGAGAAATAAACTCTCTCTTTCTCATACATGTCCATAGTCTCCCTCTCTGAAATCCGAGTGGCCATCCACTTTAGGGTCGTTGAGAGTGTAGCCATTGTTGCAACGCCGTTGTGCTGCCAGATCAATGCTTGTGGATCTCCATCTTCTTCGGTGCTTCTTTCTCGTGAAGAAGGATCTGTATTTCGTGAGACGAATTCAAGAGATTACAACTTTGGATTATCAACTCGAATTGTGGGAGCTTCGTGTGTCTTCTACGGGCAACAAGTGCTTCTATGTCAGATCGGACTTGAGACAGGAGAATATCTTATTTTAGAGATCAACTATCACAAACATGCTTCAAGAGGTAATCTTAATTACTCATTTGTGACCTTGACGAAATAATTTGAGTAGTATTCTCGAATCTTGTGGTTCATCTTATTTAAAAAAAATTTAAATTCAGTTGCTCGTTGCAACTGGTATGACTAGTTGCCCTAGATCGTATTTGATGTGACCTACACGCTTCTGTGACGTGCTAAGGCCTAAACCCTAGCCTTCAGGGCAAGCCCTATAAAATCCCTTGACCCCATGTTGCACAAAGTATCCACCACTACGACGCCTCTTCCTCCATTTTTGATTAGCCTACCAAGTGACAACTAGGAGCAAGGTAACCATCGAGCTACAACGAGGGCAGAGGCATGAGTGATCCGCGATCCTTTTCTGATCGTTTAGTAGCTTCTCCAAGCAGCAGAGCTTGGGATCCTCCTCTTCAGAGCCCTTAGAACGAAGACCAAGAGCTCTAGATCCATCTCAGGTGACCCGCCTCCCTCACCATCCTCCATCTTCGATCTCAGGACCTCTAGCTCCGCTCCGACCTCGATATTCTCTGTCGCCCTATCTCCGCCATCGCCGCCAACTTTCCATTTCTCCATTTTACCATGGCCGTATTAGAGCATCCTGCCTTGTGAGGGTCTATTTACCTCCACCTCACATCACTTATTCTCATCGACCCATCTTACGCCATTCTTCCCTTCTCCACAACCCCCTCCACCAAGCTCCGCTTCCAGGTCTTGCATAGACCTCAAGCTCCTAGTCTTCCCCTCCTCCTACGCAGCTCAAACCTCCATATTCCATCTCCCTTTGCTTCATGCTTGTCCGCTAACCCTGCGGGATCTCTTTCACTTCATTAGTCAGAAGGAGCAACAGAACTCCGATCTCGACATCAGTCTCCAACGAGCACTAACCTCCACGATGCATCGACACTCGCAACACCTACAGAGAACACCTAACACCCTCGCCATCACCTTCCCAAGCTGCGAGGACCTTCAGCCAACCCTCAGGACATGGGAGGAGCTTGAGCAGCCTCATCGGAGCCTCGCCAGATCACCACCGTCCACCGAGGAACGCGATAAGTATGCACCATTGGATTCTGATCCAACGGTGCCTGTGTGCACTTTTCACCAACCATCTGATCAGCCCTGCAAGGTCATCTGCACCACTCATCTGGACCTCCATCTAGAGATGTTAGAACACTCTAATCTGATGACCCTGATCAGTACACGAGCCTCCACCCACGCCTCTAGGCTCGGGATACCCGAGGCACCTCCCGAGCGCCATCCTCCTGCCATGTGCACGCTCGCTCCAGGCCCCCATCCGTGCCTAGCCCCCACGTACAAGAGGTACGTGGTCGGGGAGTTTTTATAGTTGTACCTTTCAGCCTATTGTAAATTACATCTAGGTCCTCCTCACGCGCAAAGCACGCGCCTGCTAGGAATATTTGCATCCATGCCCTCTAACTTTTATGAATTGCTTATAAGTCCCTCTTGAGGACCAATTTGAATAGTAAACTTTATTTTTATTGCATTTTAATCCTTATAACTTGTTTATTAATTATCTTTCTCAGTTTAAATCTAAATTTAACATATTTTATGATATTTTGATGCTATTCTATGCTTTACCTTTTTTTAATCAATTGTGATCAAATCAGAAGATTATTATTTTGAAATATTAGCTGAGGAATTTATTGATATATGCATGCTTAATTTGACATATTCCAACAATTAAACTCAGAGAAAAATCATCATTTTTTATAGGGATTTCTAGAGGAGGCATGTATCATCTATCTCTCTAATTATTGAGTTAGGACAATATTCTTGAGGAAGATTTATTGCAGGGATTGAGGAGCTCATTATTATGACTATTCTTGGTATATCAAAGTGAATTATTACAATATTAATCAAATACCCTGTAAGAGTGTGCATAATTGCTCAATTAATGTTCGTTGTATGTATTTGGAATTGAATTAATGAAATATTTCTTGAATCCATTTAGATTTGTGAATTATTTGGAGGTTCATTGATCACCTTTTTCTATTGAGGATTAAATTTACATTCACATATCTGTTCCTCTTCTTTTCTCTATTTTACTTCATTTTCTCTGGTTATCGTTAACCCTTTCTCTTGCTTCATTTTCTGACATAGGAATTAACATTGCAGTTAGTTTATTATTTAGATTAATTTAAAACTTTACAATTAAATAATACATTATTTCTTGAGTTCGATCTTGGTACACTTACCAAGTAAAAAAACTCCACCTATTTAAAAAGGTGGTTTTCATTGATACAATTTCCACCTCGTATACTACTACAATTTAACATTACTAAAGAGGGGGAATATCCGATCATCAAATGGCACTGTTGTTGTGGAATGGCGTACTTTCAGGGGTTTTAATTATTTTTTGTAATTTTTTATGATGATTCTTGTGTCAAATTTCTTTCATTATTTTTATTTTGCATTAGTTTTTCTTTTATTCTCCAATTTTCTCTCTTACATATGCTAGCCACACAATCTCTCTTTATAGATAGCTCAGGGCACCTTTTTGAAAAAAATCAAGGAGCCACAAAGAATATTTTCTATTTATATTTTGTGAGAGGGAGAGTTAGGCTAGATTTAATTTTCTGCAAATCTTCTTTTTCAAGGGTCTCTTTGAACCCTATTACTTGTAATTAAACTGGACAGAACTGTGGGGACACTTGGGCATGTTTTGACCTCTACTGTGTGATTAGGGACCCAAGTGTGTTGTGTGTTATCGTAAAATTAGGACATGGACTCGCGGTAGAGTAAATTTGTTTTCTTGTGCTCGGTTATATTTTTAGGACACACAACACCTTAATTAGACGCATTGTAGATCATCTAATTTATACAAAATTTGAAATCATTTCTTCCCACTAATAGAACTTTCTTATTAGAAGCGATTTTATCGGCTGCTTTCATATAGAATACTCTCAATTCTATTATGTATCATGCATGAAGAACGCTTGGAATCACTGTAAGTCTTGTAATTGAGCATACATCATTGTTTTCATCGTACATCAGTTCATCAATTCCTTTACATGTTTACTCATATAAATTTAAAAGGAATCAGGGCTGATCGGTAGACAAATATCTTATGCTCACTAAGACCCAAGTGATAATCTAATCTAAAATTGGGACTGCTTAATTGGACTAAAATCAACCCTTTTTTGGGAGATCAACGCCCATCACTGGATGTAAGTACCTTCCAAACTGAGTGAGGCATGCTACACATAAGGATTAGAGCCCAAATCTTGGGTGTTTGTTTGGATATCAAGTCGTAAAAAACCTTATTCAAGGTTGTGGATCATGGAGCTGTATTGGACATGCGAGCCCACAATGATTCATTATGCAATAAATGTTATCGCAATCCATTCCTTGATCTGAAATGAAGAATAATTAACTTTCATAACATGTCTCTTAATATAATTAGGGTTATGTACCATGGCCATCTTAATGATCATATAAATGTTGATTTAAATGATGAATCATAGAAGTTGGTGCTTAAATGATATTTGAAGAGTCACATTGAGGGCTCATCAAGCATCGTCAAGTGATTGTTAAGAGAGGATTTCCAACCTGGGAGGAAGATGGCAATTCTTCTCTTTAAAGGCTGTTATCTAACCTACCTCTTGATGCATGTCCTCTACATAAGAATATATATTCAGACGTGTTAGATAAGCTAGGTCAAAGAGTTGACTTAACGAGATCGAGATAACTAAAGATCTATGTCGTGTACTGTCACGATATAGGCACGCATTTTTTGACCAGTGACAGACGTGTTACTATATTTTTGAGACTGATTGGTTGATGATCAAATCAAGGTCTATACACCGGCAAGCTGGTGTGAATACAAGGGCATATGAGTAATACTATCTCTCAAAGGGATCATATAGGTTCATTACTGAACCAGAAGACATGAGCTCACCGATATATTGGGATCAAATTTCGTGCATGGTCATCTCTCTTTGGAAGCTCGACTATATTTGTAGGTTTGATACATGCTTTTGGAAGGCATATGATATATACCTAGGTATGATATATGCTTTTGGAAAGTATACGATCGATACTAACTCCTAATGATAAATTGGGAAACTTAATGATAAAACCTTGAAGAAGATAATTTTAAATTGATCTAAATATTTGGGTTTGTTTTAGGTCTTCAAGTATGCAGGATGTACGGTTACTAGGAATACTCAAGGGTGATGTGATCGTAAACAGTTGTATAACCGTGACTTCCATTCCGAGGGAGTGATGAAACAGATTTGGATTTTAGTGACCCCTCTCAATTGAGAAGTAATCTGACTTAGTCCAAATGTTGGACATTGATCTGAATACGATTCAGATGCAATGAGAAGATTATATTTACGGCTTTGATTTAATCAAACATCTTTGGGAGGCCCCCTTGATAAGGATTTAAGGTATGATCTCAATATCCAAGTCACTATATATGGAACATACAATCGCCCTGTCCTTATCTCCAAGTATCTGTGGAGAAAGCATATTATTCTTCAAAAAGCTCAAGAATAATTTCATTGTTGATAATGTATCCGAGCATTGAGAAAAAACTAATAATTAAATATGATTTAATTATTATGAATAATTTGAGTGCGATTCATATTATTTGAACACATGAGAATGGATATCCAAGATAATTAAATATGATTTAATAATCAAGGATATGAATAATGTGGATAACACTATCCATATTTGTCATAAATATTACAAATGTGATTTATAAATTATTAGAGAGAGATAATTGTAATTGGTATTTACAAATTAAATGTCGATGCGAATTAGATTCACATTGGACAATTAATTATAAATGCAATTTACATTTTATATTGGATGTGTAAATATGATTGACAATTATCAATGACGTGATTGAAATTATCATAAAATAATTTGGAATTATTTTGGTGAATAATTTTGCAACAAAAGTTGTTGCACATCTCATATATTATGTGAGATATGAGATCACATAATTTTGGAATGAAGAGTGCCCCTTCCTAATATAGAGGGTGGACGACCACACTTGTTTTGTCAAGTTGTGGCCGTCCACTCCATGCAAGAAAGGAGGCATTCTCTCCTTCCAATTTATTCCATGTTTGTTGGTTTTGATTTAAATGGAATTATATTGATGGATATTCAATATATGTAATTTATTTTGATATAACTATTTGTTGATGGAAATTAAAACACAAGAAAATCATGATCATTGATTAAAAGCACAAATCAATGTCAACCATTGGATTTGTGTGCACATGGATTGAGATCCATGGACATCTGATTTAGTATAAAAGGAAACTTATCCCTAGCCTTTTATTCTAAACAATATACAACAACTCTCTCTCTCTCTCTCTCATTTTTCTCATGGTCGTCCACCCCCCCCCCTCTCTCTCTCTCAATAATACGTTTGTCTATATTATTGATATAGAGAACCTCGCAGTCATCACGACACTGTTGTGTTATCGAATCGACTGCTCGTGGATCTCCATCTTCTTCGGTGCACTCCACTCATGAAGAAGGCATCGGATTTTCTGGGACAAAAATCAGGAGACTCCAAGCTTGGATCATCAACATGGATTGCAGGTTGCACGCATCTCATCAACACGCCCGGAAATGCGATCTTCGTCAGATCAGACTTGAGATAGGAGAATCTCTTACTTAAGAGTTTAACGATTTCAACCACGCTTCAAGAGGTATTCCTTTAACCCATTTGTGATCTTGATGAAATGATTCAAGAAGTGTTCTCAAATCATGTGGTTTCATCCGCTTTAAATTTTTAAAATTCCGCTGCCCTGAGTAACTAGTATGGCTAGTCGTTCCCGATACCATATGATGCAATCTCCACGCTTCCATGTTGTGCTTAAGGTTTTTCTCATATCCTTCAAGTGGTATCAAGCCACATATCATAGGTTTTAGATATGATCCATATACCTAGGATGACATAGGCATTTTGGGTTCTATGATTTTTCATTGCATTTTGTTCCCACAACCTTGTTTTGTGCGAATTTTTTGACATATTTAAATACCTTAAAATGCGAGTTTATCGATTGGATTACTTTTCCCATCTTATTAGAAAACTATAGGACTTGATTTTGCATGATTTGGAATCCGTTTGCTCACGTTATGGTCGTTTTAGTGGACATGTGTCCAACGTTACTGGCATAATGATTTTAGATGTAATCAAGAGATAATAATGATTTTAAAACGCCTAGAAATATGTGTATATCACTTGAATTATTTTGCAAATCAAATTGACAAAGCAAGAAAATTCAGTTTGCGTACTTTGGAGTTTATTTGCTCAAGATTTGTTAGTTTTGGTAAACATGTAATACAACTGGAATCTTAACAAATTTGAACAAGAATCGTGTGATCGACATTCAATTAATTCATGAAAATTAATGGTTAATATACATGAATGAAATATTTAATAAAGATAATTATTTTGAATGACATAACCAACCAGATAAGATAATTGATATTGATCGAATTGGTTACAATGACTCTTTCCAACAAACATTGTTACTTGAATATGATTGGGGTTTTGTTTAGCAAATCTCCTTATAATATTAATCAAAATGGTTTTTATAAATATTACATGGTATAAATTTGATTGAAAGATCAAATATTATTTCAACTACAAAAATGATCAGATCACATTATCTTGACCTGAGATAGATATGGTGTCTAGTTGGGGATCGTTAGGGTAGTAGGTTGCTCCGTAAGAAGTCTGTCCTACATCCTATGCGTACTGACCATGTGATGAATATGCATTTCATCATATTTATTCATTTATTTTAGCTTAAAATCCCTTATAAAACACCTATAAATATCACTAAATTCATTCTTTTACTAACTCTAATTCTTGAGTAAATATTGTATATTTATCACTATTTTAACCTAAAATAAATAAATAAAGAAATAAAGAAAAATAAATGAAATAAAAGACTGTATATATGCAATAGATACAGGCTGAATCAGACCCTGAGAGAAGGTCAAGACTTGACCTGATCGATAAGGAATACAGTAGGGGGAGATAAGTCCTAATTATCGGAAAATTGAGAAAATTCATTTGTCACGTGTATATATTCATCATATGAACATTATTGTCTATATTACACATTCTTTTATTAATTTATTCATTACCAAATCCTTTGTAAATAACAATTATTTCTTCTTGAAACTTGTGAATAAAATTCTTTTGTAAATAGTAAAATAATTGCAACACAAATTTGTATATATTGTGTAAACTACATCATTCTCAAAAAGCCACAAAGCTTAACTCCCAAGATCAATATCTGCCCTATCTGAACTCCAAACTCATCAAACTCACGTTCCTTATACTCCAAATTAAATTATCTTTAAAGTGAAGGTGATTTCATAAAAATCAGAGTTAAGATGTGAAATGTGGCCAATTGGGGTACTATTGTATAATATTCCAATATACACTATGTATATTATTTAATTATTTATTTTCTTCTGCATATTTGTGGATATTATATTTTTTATTAATTGTGAATATTGTTTTAACTCATATAAAATAAAAATAAAAATCATAAAATAAAAATCAACAAAAATAAAATCATGTGTATATTGCATATGTATTACCATGTATATATTATACATATACCTATTTAATTAACCTATTAAATTAGTTCCTAAAAATCAATTTAAAATTTCATAAAATCCCTTGTAAAATATTGTAAATAAATAAAATACTAAATTATGTATACATTTGTATAAATAATTAATTAAAAATCAAAGTCTTGTATATATAGTGTGTACATACCTATAAATAGCCCTTTATGTTTATTTTAACCCTTGTACATACATTATTTAACAAATTAAAAAGCACTAAAATTAACTTTAATATATTATTAACTTTTTTATTTACATAATTTAATTAAATAAATTCATTTTCAATTTTTAATTGAATTATTTAACAATTTATTAGAATTTATCATCTAGTCTATTTTGTCTGTTTCCTCCGCACCCTCTGATTGGACAGCCCAGGCCCGTTGACCAGGGTCAACATGTTGGTCCCGTCGTCCGCCTCACTTCTCGCAATTATGCTCGTTCTTCACCTAATTTTCTCACACGAGCTATTCACTAATGTTACCCGCTCTCTTCTCCATTATTTTCACTCATTCAATCCTCTCGATCGCCTGCCTAACCATTCTACCAATCGTTCCTCTAATCTCACCCTTTTTGAATCTCAAAGTTTGTCGGAGTAACATCTATAAATAGAGCCCATTCACATCTGCCGTGAGCTTTTTCCTTTCTTCTGTCTTCGCTGCACCCGAGGCTGATCTTTGGAGTCGAGGCGGTGATAAAGCTTCAATCTCCATAGTTGGGAGAGCGCGAGGAGGCCTGAAGATCGTGATACAGCCACATGATTGGAGCGATCTGCTGTATTTCGACTCTCTTCCAACCATAACAGATCGAGGATGATTCCATCCTTCTACCTTCTCCTAGGTAACCTAGGTTGCTTATCTTTGATCATCATTGACTGTTTCTGACCACGCCAACACATTCACCTTATCTTTCTCTAGCTCTTCCTCCTCCTATACACCTTCGGATCCTCACAGATCTGGAGTCCGATTCCTACTCCAACCAACACCACTGGAACCTTCATCCCATTCACCATTTCCCATTTTTTACGTGTTAATAAAGTCATAAGAGCATCGCCTCCGAGCATTGGTTTCATTGCAGGGTATAAGGGAAAGATTTGGAGCGATACAAACCATCTCGTGGTCCACTTGAGCATCTAGATCTTCCGACCTCCAGGTAGCATTTCAGTCATCATCGACTACCATGGGACATCAGACAGATAGAGCTTCACTCTAGGAAGCCGTAGAACCTGTCAGAAGGTGATTCAAGCGAAGGACAACCAAGATCCTCGCGATCGAATTTCGCTGGAGGTCGCCTTCTATCCAGTTCTTCCAGAGGCTTCTTCGTTCACACGATCAAGAACATTCGTCACAGTTTCAATCTTGACGTCCATTGAGCCCCAAAAGTCAACCGTGGATTCCACTTCCAGATCAGATCTGAGCCATTAGAGCAAAAATCCTTTCCAACCGTTGGATCAGTCTCAAGGCAAATCATGGCCGCAGATCAATCCATGTCACTAAAGGGTACATTTGCATCCAGCCCCCTACCTTTGTTTTATTTTCAAATAAGTGCTTGTTGGGAACGTGTCATCCTGTAGTAAATTGAACAATTGCACTTTAGTTCTCATTTTTATTTGAATTACATTTATATAATGTTTAAACTGTGAAGCGTGCATCGCACTGATGAACGCGAGAAAATCCTCTTTAATAATGTCGTATTATTGTAGTACAGGAGTGACGAGTCCGAAATGCGCTGTGTTAAAGAAATGTATTTGATCGTGAATTATTATCATGCATTATCTTACGTTAAAAAGATATGTGTCGTTTCGTTGTAGGCGACAATTGCAATCGGTCAAGAAATAACCACACAAAAGATTTGTCAATTTTAATTAATATGGTTTTTATGTTTATTTTACTTGGCCAAGTTCCAAGGTCGAACACATGGAGGGAAAGGAACAACCTAGGATTATGTCTATCAAAATTCATGTGCGGTTTTCGAGGCAGACTTTTTTTTTAAATTTTAACGCAATAAAGGATACACAATGTAATTTCGGCCTATTTTAGGGACTAAAATGTAACTTACGCTCAAACGATGTCCGAAAAATATGAAACTTGGCCAAGATGCAATTTTTGAAGAAATGTATGCACTATAATTTTTTTGGAATTTTTGGATGCAAGATGAATTTTTTTAATAAATTTTTAAAAGCAAATAAAGTGAATTTCAATATTTAATTATAATAAATATTAAACCTAATTATTTTCAAGGGATAAAATTATCTAAGATCTATCACTAGGTAATAGATCTCAAAAAAATCCTAAACCTCGAAAACGTGAGATTTAATAACTATTAAAAATCAAACATTGAAATATACAAAATGCTTTTTACAAGGCAAATTATGCATGCAAATGCAATTCTTTTTGGGCACAATGTTAATCAGAATTAATTACGATTTTTTGGAAATTTTTAGAGCCACGATTAATCAATTATAAATTTAGCAGCATAAATTGGGTAAATTATACAATTTTCTACAAAATAATTATTTATTCATTAACTAATGATCACAAAAATGTCCATAATATTTCAAAATGTTGAGAATTGATTGACAAACAAAATGCTATTTTTGAATAATAAAGTAGTGCAATGTAGAGGTCTAGAACAATGGGGGAAATACAGGGGTATATCCGCAATGTTTAAATAATTAAAAATAAAATAAAATGCAGAACAAGGATAGAAATATAAATACCGATAAATATGGGGGGGGGGCATCCTGCAAAATTCCAAGTGGCCACGTGCTAAGCACGTGGCCCTTGGTTGGCGGGGGCTAGATGGCGAATATGGAAATGACCGGGGGGCGCCTTCCAATTTTGCCAAGTGGTCAAGTCACAAGCACATGACCCTTGGACTGGATCTCTGCGCAAATTAGAGGATCACCGGGGGGGGGTCCTTTGCAATTTGCCCACGGGCACGTGCGTGACACGTGACCCGTGGGTGACAGTAGTGCTGGCATCCCCCCATGCACGTACGGATCACGTGTGGGGGGTCTCGGGCCCTGTGCCCGGCTGCTGGATGGACGTGGCAAGGCGGTAAGGGCAGAGGGCCGGCGAAGAGAATGCCCTCAGGCGGAGCGAGCGGGGTTGGAGGCTCCTGGTATCTACTGGCGCTCCTGCTGCGGATGGTCCGATGTTGGAGATGGCGTGTGTTCGCGGAGCTGCTTGCAGCTGGAAGTCAAAGCTCCTGGAGCAGTAGGGCCACCGGTGATGGCGGGCGAAGTTGATCAAAGCTCGGCGAAGCTAAAGCGCTTGGAGGTTGGTGTTGATGTTGCAGTTGCAAGGCGGCGTAGGCTCGATGATGAAGTTGGAACCATAGTCGGGGAAGATGGTGTGTTGGTGAAGATTGACGTGTCGGTGGCGTATCATTGTTGGCTCGACAGCCATGAGCGGTCGAAGCATAGCAGTACGCTGCTGGCGGTGCTGCGACGGCCATGGGGACGACCATATCTCACCGGAGAGGAGAGCAGACCGATTCTGTCACCATCGGCCTCGTGTCGTTTGGTGCAAATTGAGGAATGCCTGTTGAAGGTCGCGGCGGAGGGTTTAAATAATATGAAGGGGCTGCCGGAGATGGAAGGGTTTGGCGATGGAGGTGTTCGAAATATGGGGATTCGATTGGGTTTAATGGAGGATTCGAGGGAGATTTGAAGATCTGATTCAAGGGATCGTGATCGGATGAGTGTGGTGAAATCGAAGGAAATGTGGACGAAATTCGTTTAGGGATTTGATGGGTAGTGGTGGAGATCAGAGATGAGGCGGCAGAAGCGAGAACGCCGGCGAAGATCGCGGGGAGCGACGACAGCTAGATCGGGAAAGGGGGAGGTAGACAATGGGCGCTGGGCCGTCCGATCGGCCGAGATCGGACGGCCAGGCGGACGACACACGGTGATAGGAGAAGGGGACATGCGGTGCGCGTGCGCGGCACGTGCGCGAGGGCACATGCTTTGCACATCCGGGATTTTATTTTATTTATAAAAAAATGAACAACACTACAAAATTCAGAAAATAAATAGTTTAAAAAAATCCAAAAGAAATAGTAAACAACTTGCATCGAAAAAGTTTCTTCACAAAAATTGCTCGTCTCGATGAGATCTACAACTTTCATGAAGACATCAAAACCAAAATCGATCAATTGCACAAAGTGATATTTTTGGGGTATCCCATGTACACAGAATACCTATATTTTTGGGTTTTATAATTTTTGTCATTTTTAAACCAGATAAAAATCCGGAAAAAATATGGTAAAACCAGAAATAAATAATTACACATTAATCTAATTTTTTTGGATTTTTATTATGTACGAAAAAGATGAAATAAAATAAAAAATGAAAACGACCAAATTTATACATGCAGTTAGTGAAGACTTGGACTCAGTTTGTTTCTTTGATTTCAAGCTCAGTTTGGATTTGGATTTTTGTGTATAAAACTTTTATCAAAGAAGATAAAAGAAACAAACTAAAATAGGTTAAATATGTATATAAAATACTAGGTTAAAAACCACTAAAATACAAAATGTCCAAAAGAGGCCCAAAACCCAACTTTCACATATGAGCTCCGATTCACTTGAACTTGGTCTAGTTTTGAAGGTAATTGAATGTACATTAGTTCAAAAGTGAGTAGCATTAAAACATACACTGGATGAGAAAGATATGAGGGTTTTAGTCTGAAAATCCTAGAACTAGGGTTTGGGTTTTTGGTCCACTTATTTGGGTCAGTGTTTTTTTTTGTATTTTTCATTTATTCTTGTTAGTGATATGTACACAGTGGAGTGGTTTTGGGTCATTCGGAGTTAGCATGAATTATTTAAAAATCAAGGAAGTTAGGCTATTTACAGGTTAATTTTGGTTGGGATTTTTGGCTTCTTATTTTGTGCAGAAATGAGTGATAAAATGCAATTCTTATCAAAACATGTATGAATGCTAATTATGCTGAATAGATGCAGAAATGTTGATGACTTTGAGGGATTTGAGCTTAATTAATGATATTTAGAGTGATAAATCTGAGATTCATCATCCCCCTATACTTAAACCATGCTCAACCCTGAGCATAAAAAAAGAAATGCCATGAGGTGAAATGAGATTGAATTCCATACCAAGACCATGAGCTGAAGGTGAAAATGAAACTAGACTCTACCTTTGGATTATTAGTGTGGAGGAACTTCTATGAGACTTAGAATTTTAAAATCAACAACCTTCAAGTTCTACACATCATTGTCATAGTTTCAGCTCAGAAGTCATCTTAGATCAATCCTCTTCCCAAAGCATACCCTATGAACATTGAACAATTGATTCAGGCATGTGAAAGGTTTTAGCTCTTCCCATCCAAAATGCCGGACTACCATGCAAAAATCCTCTCTAGTAACTCGTCCTCAGGGAGTCAGGTATTTCCTTCTAAGGTCTGTTACGCTGTGTTCACAATCGAATTGGGGGGAGAAGTTAGAAGAAGGAGAAAAGAACTGAAGGGTGGCCAGTGTAGTCACCTCTCCTTGTGAAGCTGGCCAGTGTAGCCGAGTCTCCACCAAGATCTGCAGGTTTTCTTTGAAGCTTGGATCTTTTTGATCAGATATTATTTGGTAGTGGCTTCTTTGTATTTGGAATTTTTGGTGGTTCTGCTTGGATCTTGTTGTGCCCCTACGGATATAGAATCTTTTTATTTCCGTACATTTTTTGGGGTCTTAGAAAAAAATGTGCCCAGCCGTCCATCCCTTTTCCGAAACTTTATTTCAACCCGTACTCCGATCTTTAGATTTCCACGCTACCAGAAAAGAAACTCACACAGTCTTCCAACATCCCGGCTGAGTTGAGCTAAGTGCATAGTGCAAGAGTACAAATTAATTCCCTATTCCAGAGTTGTACCCAGAATGAAGAGACCATGTTAGACACTAAGAGTCAAACGCTGGACATTGTCATGTGGAACTCAAAGAATTAAGTCAAAGACCTGAAGTTTCTAAAATCCTATTTCTCGGTGAAGTTCCTCTGAAAATTAGGTGGATTGAGGTCAAGTCCAGACCACTCTCGGTTTCTGCTCATAACTCGGTTCAGAACCCAATGACTTTTCATAGATGCAAATGAATGAAATGCTGGATGAAGTGCAGGTGTGTGAAATACAAACACGATTTTTTTGTGATTTTTTATGCAAGGGATTTTTGTTTTTCTTGTTTTTTAATGCAAAAAAAAGGAAGCCAATTTTTTTCAAAAAAGTTTGGGTTAGGTACAGTCAGCAAAACTCTTTTTCTTTTTCTTTTCCTCTTTTTTTCAAATTAATCACCCACCCCGTAAATACATATAGACTTACGCGAAAGTATGAGATATGGGTAAAATATATACAAAGTATATATACATACCCCCTATACTTAGCGAGTGCTGTGTCCTCAGAGCACAAGAAGCGTAAAGAAGACATAGCTCGGGCAAAGCGTAAGAGAATGAAAAAGAAAAAGAAAAAGATGGATCGGAACGCCCCCTATACTTAGGCTGTGAACAGTCTAAGTATAGAAGAAGAGAGAAAAAATGAGGTGGTCGGGATATGTGGATGAAGAGAGTATATACAAATGGGCATTGGTTCCCCCTATACTTAGGCTCTGGTCAACCTAAGTACAGAACAAGGGTGGAAATGAGGCGTTCGTGAGAAGGAGTGTGATGAGGGAAATGGTATATACAGATGACATCAGTACCCCCTATACTTAGGCCTTGGCCTAAGTAGAGGAAGAAGCTGTACAAGGAGACCGATGTGGTCAGGAGGGAGGGTGGGTAGCCGATGATTAAGGCGGTTTTCGGCTGATCTTTTTGTGAGCCCGCGGTGGGAGATCGTAATGACGAGAAGGAGATGAAGCATATGATTCCCAACTATTATTAGTGTCATCCTCAGAAAAATCATGATGGATAGTAGATGAAGCATTTGAGTCAGATGAAAGGTATCCATCATCAGAGTTATCCTCAGAGGAATAGTATTTAAAAGTGGACACACTCCAAATGTTCCGGTCTTTTTGTTTCTTCAGTTTTTCCTCAGAATTCGTTCCTTCTTGGGGTCAAGCAGTTTGTCCTCGGATGAATATTCGGAAGCACCGGTCTCAATCAGCTCATAAGAAATAATTCCAGTGTACTTGATGAGGGTAGGAGCATCAGCTTTGGATGAATAGTAGCGAAGAACGAGAGTTGTCCAATGAGAATCAAAATTTGGATCCTTGCGAAGATATGGTTTTAGAACTGCCGAACATACTTCACTCATGTATATTACCTTTTCCGTACTTGATGAGGGACCATCAGCTGATTCCTCTTTCGGAAGGTCAAAGATGACTTTCTTTTTCTTATTTCGTGAAGGTGTCAGTCCACTTGAGTATCCAGATGAATAGCCATTGGAATTCTTATCCTTGGTCGGTGTTCAGCCTGCGCATTTGTTCTTAGTCTTCTTAATGCTGGTTCACTCTTGATTTGGGATGATCTGGTCAAGGTATTCAGATAAGGTTGCTCCAGGGTGCGACCATGCATATGTCTCAGGATCGTATAAGAAACATTCGTCTATTTTGAGATCCACAGGAATTGAAATACTGGGAAGAGTCTCTGCATGTTTGTTCTCAATTGATTTGACATTGGAGCATTCCTGTATCAAGTTGATGTGATCCATGTAGTCAGAATAGGTTGACCCAGGGTGCGCCCATGCATAAGTCTCCAGATCATATGATTCATATACTTGATTCTCCATGGTGAGAGCAACTGGGAATGGAGCAGGGGGAGATTCTCTAAACCAATAGTCTCATCAACAACTGCCATCTCAGATGTAGCAGCGGGGTAGGGCTCTTCTCCCGCTTCATGGTTACGGTTGTCAGGGACTTCGCATGTTACCTCAGAAAATTGTGGTTCCTCAAAGACTGGGTCAGATCGAAGTGCTTCCAATGCTGTGAAATTGATTTCCCGAGTTTTACAATCAATAATTGCCTTAGCCAATGCTAAGAATGGCTTTCCAAGAATAATCGAAGACCGGGTGAATTCTCCTTGATGCTCAATATCAATGATCGTGAATTCTACTTTGAGCGGAACACCTTGGAAAGTCGTAATGACAGAAATGGTTCCTCTTGGTCGCTTTATCGATCGGTCATCCAATTGAACAATCTCTCGTATCTTCCTGATCGGCCTGAGTTTAAGTTTGTGAAATACAGAGGTCGGGAGGATATTGATCGGTGAATCGTCACCAACTCGAGCATGGGTTAAATTTGTGTCTTTGATTATACAGTCAAATCTGGGCAACCGCTTTACTATGCAGCTCTTGGTTTTCTCCTCAACACCAAGGAGGAGGCCATTGACAAGATATGTCTTTAAGTCTTTGTCCTTATCCCGCCTGACTTTTTAATCATTAATTTATTCATTACAAATCCTTTAAGGTCGGGGAAGTGTTCAATGGACTGTATAAAGGGAAGTTCGAAGATCAATTTTTTTTCCAATGCTTCCCGTAAAGCAGGATTCAAATTCTTCAGAACTTCTTCAGTCTCAATTTTTATGTATTTTTCGAGATTTTCAATTTTTTGGGATTTTGAATATTCCATTTTTTGGTATTTTCTGTGTGGTGAGGTGATGTGGTGTGTTCCTCAGATGAGCAGGGGCTTTGATGTTCATAGTAAGAGTCAGAGGCATAGGCATTCCTAGGGGAGTAATATGCAGAGGTGTTGCTGTCAGAATCGTCCTTAGGTTTCTGAATATCCTCAGATACATGAGATCCAATCATTTCCTCATCTATTTTTATGCCCGAGCTCCCATAGAGTGAAAATAATGGGTCGGTAAATTTTTGAAATCTATCCTCTATTAAATTGAATCTCTTATTTATCCTCGAAATATCATCCTCAAAATTCTGTTCATGATCAATCATGGGAGCAGTCGGTGTGTGTTCAATAATTTCATCTTCCATTTTCCCATTTATGCTGAGAGGAGAGTTTCTTGGAATATCTGATATGTAATCATTATTTTCTGAAAATTTCTCCTCAAAAATTATGAACGGAGTCTGCTCAGTGGAAGGATTTTGCGAGAATGTGTAGGTCTCGTACTCAACATGCCGTGACTCGGGCATGTAATCCTGGTTTGAGTAGAGTCTACTTCCATAGTCATGATTGATCGTATCCTCAAATAATGGGGTCATACAGGGTGCATATGTGTCGATATCATCTGTTTGGTCCTCTGTATGTATAGGTTGATCAAATGAGTGATATCCAGGTCGTTCAATAGGTATTTGCTTGTCGCGGTCAATCCAACTCTGATAATAATTAAGTGCGGGTCTTTCCTGATGGTTTAATCAGTTTTGGTCTCTCGGCCAGTCGTGAGATTCAAAAGTGATTTGATCTTGAAATGGTTCATTAGAGAGAACCCAAGAATACGATGGTTCAGTCCAAGATGGAAGGTGGTCATGTGTGGTTGAATGATTTGAGTGGGAATTCAATGAGGGGGCCGAATTCATCCGCGGGTGAAAGTCTCTCGCAAAGTTGGAGGATTATTGAAAGAAGAGGAATTAGTTGATTTGGGCCAAACTGAGACAAATTCATTTTCATAATATAGATCAGATGGGTTCTCGGACCATTGTCCTGTGTTTGTCAAAGGAGGTTGAGGATGAATCGTCATGGTTGATCTCGGTGCAGTTGCACAGGATAGTCAAAAGACAATTATATCAAATGTGCGGTTTTTGATCTTCGATATCGGTTCACGCACACCAATGCAAACACAAATCAAACCCCGGGTTCACCAACTCACACAATGAAGCCGTAAGAGATCGGCTATTATCTTTTCAATTTTAATTGGTGATATCTTCGAAAGACTTTAGCGAGCTATTAGATGCCGGAAAATTTCATAATGACTGGCCGAATTCTTACGACTAGTTGCACATCTTTTCAACCGATATGGGAGTACGTACAGATCGTAGAACGGCTACCCGTTACTTGAGGACATAGCCTTGCGCAGTGTCCTCTAAACCACCCACTCTGCTAAGAAAATCCGGACCATTTACCGGCCACCCGTAGATCCTCACTGAGAAGTAGCTAATCGTTTTTGGTAGAATCAGTAGTCAATATGAAAATCCGGGTTTGGGCTCTAGCCTTAAGTGTCGTTTCTCGCTCACTCAGAAAAATAAAAGCATCCAAGGACGGGGTTGTTCTCTCGCAAAAATTCTTGATTTTATGGGTTATTAAGATCGGCTATATTTAGCAGTCCTAATTTTAATTAGGTGATCACTGAAGAATTTAAATGAGCACAAATGCACGTCTACCGTCTAGTCCCAATTTCCTTTAGAATTATGTGACAAAACGAGAGGGAGAGCTCGGGAAAAGTCGATGCACGCGAAAAACTATGATGTATGCTCAGTTAGAAGACTTACAGTGAATCCTTGCAATCTCCATGTGGGATGCAATGCAGAAATCGAAATTTAATCTATATGGATGCAAGCCGATGAAAAACTGTACCTAGTAGAAAGTTCTATTATCAAAGAAGAATTAAGTTGAATTTGGCTAAATTGAACGATCTAATGTGTGTCTCAATTAAAGTGCAGTGTAGCCTTAGATCCTACGAGCACAATAAAAAATTTAAATGCTTTAAGAGCCGTATGTGCAGGTCTATCCTAATCGCCACTCAAGTCAGGCCCCACCCTCATCGGAGAGTGAAACATGCCACGACACACCACAAAAAAAAGTTCAGAGTCTTTTACACACGCGAGAGTCCAAATAGACACCGCTATAAGCGAGCAATTAATTACAGAAATTAAAAAGTTGCAGAAATTAAATCCTAGACTCTACGCTCTCTCACGGCTAGACTCGATCTTAATTTAATTGTGTTTTTTTGGAAGTCGGTGAAGAAGCGTAGCTTCTTGAAAAACCGCTCCATGTATGCCGGGTACCTCGCAAGAAAAATAAGAGAGAAAACGTAAGAGAGTGACTAAATCAAAAATAAAATAAGAGAAATAAATGGTGAAAAATAAAATAAAATAAATGCAGGAAAAAAATGAAATTTACAATGAACAATTCATGGGTCAGACTACCCGAATGCGGAAAACCGAACGAAAATTTTCAAAACACAAAACTAAGCTGTTTGCCTCTCCGGCAACGGTGTCATCTAACGAGTCCAAAATGCGCTGTGTTAAAGAAATGTATTTGATCACGAATTATTGTCGTGTATTATCTTGCGTTAAAAAGATATGTGTTGTTTCGTTGTAGGCGGCAATCGAAATCGGCCAAGAAATAACCAGACAAAAGATTTGTTAATTTTAATAAATGTGGTTTTTATGTTTATTTTTCTTGGGCAAGTCCCAAGGTCGAACACAAGGAGGCAAAGGAACAACCTATGATTATGTGTATCAAAATTTGTGCGCAGTTTTCGAGGCGGTCTTTTTTGTAATTTTTAATGCAATAAAGGATGCACAATGCTATTTCGGCCTATTTCAGGGACTAAAATGTAACTTACGCTCAAACGAAGTCCGAAAAGTATGAAACTTGGCCAAGATGCAAATTATGAAGAAAGGTATGCACTGTATTTTTTTTGGAATTTTTGGATGCAAGATGATTTTTTTTATAAAATTTTAAATGCAAACAAAGTGAATTTCAATATTTAATTATAATAAATATTAAACCTAATTATTTTCAAGGGATAAAATTATCTAAGATCTATCACTAGATCTCAGAAAAATCCCAAACCTCGAAACTGTGAGATTTAATACCTATTAAAAATCAAACATTGAAATATGCAAAATGATTTTTACAAGGCAAACTATGCATGCAAATGCAATTCTTTTTGAGCACAATGTTAATCATAATTAATTCTACAATCTGTGATTTTTCAGGAATTTTTAGAGCCACGGTTAATCAATTATAAATTTAAGAGTACAAATTGGGTAAATTATGTAATTTTCCATAAAATAATTATTTATTCATTAATCAATGATCACAAAAATGTCCACAATATGTCAAAATGTAGAGAATTAATTAACAAACAAAATGCTATTTTTGAATAATAAAGTAGTGCAATGTAGAGGTCCAGAACAATGGGGGAAATACAGGGGTATATCTGCAATGTTTAAATAATTAAAAATAAAATAAAATACAGAACAAGGATAGAAATATAAATACCGATAAATATGGGGGGGGGGCATCCTGCAATTGGTTGGCGGGGGCTAGACGACGAATATGGAAACGGTCGGGGGGCACCTTGCAATTTTGCCAAGAGGTCACGTGCCCCTTGGATTGGATCTCTACGCAAATTGGAGGATCGCTGAGGGGTCCTTTGCAATTTGCCCATAGACACGTGCGTGACACGTGACCCGTGGGTGACGGTAGTGCTGACGTCCCCCCACGTACGTGCGGATCACGTGCGGGGGGTCTCGGGCCTTGTGCCCGACCGCTGGATGGACGTGGAGAGGCGGTAAGGGTGGAGTGCCGGCGAAGAGAATGCCCTCCGGCGGAGCGAGCGGGGCCGGAGGCTTCTGGAGTCTGCTAGCACTCCTACTGCGGATGGTCCGATGTTGGAGACGACGCGTGTTCGCGGAGCTGCTTGCGGCTGGAAGGCGAAGCTCCTGGAGCAGTAGGGCCACAGGGCCACCGACGATGGTGGGCGAAGCTGATCGAAGCTCGGCTGAAGTTAAAGCGCTTGGAGGTTGGTGTTGATGTTGAAGTTGCAAGGTGGCATAGGCTCAATGATGAAGTTGGAACCGTAATCAGGGAAGGTGGCGTATTGGTGAAGATTGACGTGTCGGTGGCGTAGCATCGTTGGCTCGACAGCCAGGAGCGGCCGGAGCGTAGCAGTAACCGTTGGCGGCGCTGCAACGGCCGTGGGGATGATCGGATCTCGCCGGAGAGGAGAGCGGACCGGTGCTGTCACCATCGGCCTTGCATCCTTTGGTGAAAATCGACGGATGCCTGTTGAAGGTCGTGGCGGAGGGTTTAAATAGCGTGAGGGGGCTACCGGAGATGGAAGGGTTTGGCAATGGAGGCGTTCGAAATCTGGGTATTCGATTGGGTTTGTTGGAGGATTCGAGGGATATTTGAAGATTTGATTCGAGGGGTCGTGATCGGATGAGTGTGGCGAAATCGAAGCAGATTTGGACGTGATTCGTTTAGGGATTTGATGGGTAGTGGTGGATATCGGAGACGAGGCGACGGAGGAGAGAACGCCGACGAAGATCGTGGGGATAGGCAACGACCAGATTGAGAAAGGGGGAGGTAGATGATGGGCGCTGGGCCGTCCCATCGGCCGAGATCGGACGTCCAAGTGGGCGACATGCGACGATAGGAGAAGGGGATAGGCGGTGCGCGTGCGCGACACGTTCGCGAGGGCACGTGCCACACAAGTGCAGAATATTAATTTTAATTTTTATAAAAAGTGAATAATAAAAATGCCAAAAACAACTGACACGTGATGGCTCCAGGAGCTGCCACGTGTCAGCACTACAAAATTCAGAAAATAAATAGTTAAAAAAATACAAAATAAATAGTAAACGAACTTAAATCGAAAAAGTTTCTTCATGAAAATTGCTCGTCTCAATGAGATCTACAAATTTCATGAAGACATCAAAACCAAAATCGATCAATTTTACAAAGTGATATTTTTGGGTATCCCATGTACATAGAATACCTATATTTTTGGGTTTTATAATTTTTTTGTCATTTTTAAACCAGATAAAAATCCAAAGAAAATACTGTAAAATCAGAAATAAATAATTACACATTAATCTATTTTTTTGGATTTTTATTAAGTAAGAAAAAGAAGAAATAAAATAAAAAGGAAAACAACCAAATTTATACAGGCAGTTAGTGAAGACTTGGACTCAATTTGTTTCTTTGATTTCAAGCTCAGTTTGGATTTTGATTTTTGCGCATAACTTTTATCAAAGAAGACAAAATAAACAAACTAAAATAGGTTTAATATGTATATAAAGTACTAGGTTAAAAACCACGAAAATACAAAATGTACAAAAGAGGCCCAAAGCCCAACTTTCACATATGAGCTCCGATTCACTTGAACTTGGTCTTGTTTTGAAGGTACTTGAATGTACATTAGTTCAAAAGTGAGTATGATTAAAACAAACATTGGATGAGAAAGATATGAGGGTTTTAGTCCGGAAATCCTAGAACTAGGGTTTGGGTTTTTGGTCCACTTATTTGGGTTAGTGATTTTTTTGTATTTTTCATTTATTCTTGTTAGTGATATGTACACAGTGGAGGTGGTTTTGGGTCATTCGGAGTTAGCATGAATTAGTTAAAAATCAGGGAAATTAGGCTATTTACAGGTCAATTTTGGTTGGGATTTTTGGCTTCTTATTTTGTGCAGAAATGTGTGATAAAATGCAATTCTTATCAAAACATGCATGAATGCTAATTATGTTGAATAGATACAAAAATGTTGATGATTTTGAGGGATTTGAGCTTAATTAATGAGATTTAGAGTGATGAATCTGAGATTCATCAAGTAGATAGAATTCGATTCAACGAAGACCACAACTTTGAATATGTGGAAATTAATTTTACTTGGCAAGTATACCAAGGTCGAACACACAATCACGAGCCTCCTAGAATTATTAATTAAATATCGAGAGGTTATTTTCTAATTCTTGGTCTTCATTATCAAACTTAAATGCACACCACATAATGATGTGCAAAGATATCGTGCAAATAAAATGATGCAACGATAAAGTGATATGCAAAGAAAAAATATTATGATGCATGTATTTTTATTTGATTTTATGCAATTTAATATGAGATGCATGGAGTATGATATGCAACAAATGAATATGCAAATAATAATATACAAGTATACCCTAAAATTGTCACATCATTGAGCCACAAATTAAGATTCTATTTCAGAGGCAAATTAAGCAACAAGGATGAATGTTGGCGCTCCATTAAAGGGTAGGAGACACTATAGGACATCCAAATTAGCACATATAATTAATTGTCAAATAAGTGAATAACATATGTCAGGTAGAGAATAAAGCAAGCTTCAAAATGAATCTGAAATCGTTTGATTTGGAGTTAAAATGCTCAAGATATAATTAAAACAATGCTAGGGGCATAAATGTAATAAAATGCATGAAAAATAAAGGATAAATATCACAAATAGGTCCCTCGAGGAACCTATTTGTAACTAGCAAAAATCAGAGGGGCCCCATTGCAAATATTCCTAAAGCACATGGTATATCTGTAATTCTGATAACCTGTCGGGCCTCCATGCAATTTCACTGGAGGCACATGTGAGGCACGTGAGCATGGACCTCGATGCAAATTGTGGACTCCGCTAGGGTGATCCTGCAAATAACCCACCCCGTACATGCCTGATGAATACACATTTCATCATATTTATTTATTTTAGCTTAAAATCCCTTATAAAACACCTGTATATAACACTAATTCCATATTCTTACTAACTTGCATTTGTGTGTAAATATTGCACACTTCTTACCATTTTAACCTAAAATAAATAAAGAAAGAAAGAAAGGAAAAATAAAGAAAAGAAAAAAGGAAGTATGTATATATGTAATAGATACTGGCTGACCCGAATCCCGAGAGAAGGTCAAGACTTGACCTGATCGACCAGGAATAAAGTAGGGGGAGGGAGATAGGGTCCTTAATAAAAAAAATCCAAAAAAATGTATGATATGTAGATTTGTATACTTACCCTATTTTATTTGTACATAAATTGACCTAAAATCAAATAATTTTCAAAACAAAAGTTGTAAATAAAAATGTGTCCTAAATAATAAAAATAATTGCACAATCAAATCATGTACAGAATAAAAGAAACCACACTTGGAAAAAGCCACTAAGTGATAATTGAAAGACCAATTCCGGCCCCATATGAACTCAAATTGAACCAAACTCACTTCCATTGTATTCTAAATTAAATTATCTATAAAATTCCTGTGATTTCATAATTTTTGGACTTACGGTTGAAAAGTTGGTTTTCTAGGGTAGTTTGTGCAATTTCACCATTTATTTGTACATATTGTATTTTGTAAATATTTGTAAATATTTTTACTAATTATTTAAAATAAAAATAAAAATATAAATAAAAGACTATTTAATTTCCTTATTTAACTATGTATATAATGTACCATATGTATATAATATATGTATATAGTTGCTATTCTTAAATAATCACCACAAAAAAATAAAAAATTAACATTTTTTTTCAATTTAATTAAGTGACAAAAATATAAAAAAATTAATTTTTGTAAATATTTTTAACACTAATCTCTCTCTTTATCTTGATCTCATTTCAAATTTTCTCTCCCATTTTTTATCTTCATTCAAAATTTCAAAAAAAAAAATCCAAACTCCATTCTCTATCTATTAATATGGCTCCCTCTCTCTCTCTCTCATTTCAACTTGATCAATCTTTAGTGAGAGGAGCCCGATATCTGAGAGTCTTCTTGTCGCAGAAGGATGCCTAGCCTCTGAGCCATCCGGTGACAGCGAGTCAGCCTTCGTCGAGGTGATCAAGGTCTTTTCCGCTCCTAAGGTAAGATCCATTTTCTCTTGTTTTATCCTAGGCTAATTGTAGTTTACTTTTTGCATTTTCATTTCGTCGTCATTTTCTTATCTAGATTTTAGAATCCATCACAACTTGATTCTTCGCCACCGATCTCGATTTTTCATCTCACATCTCGATCTATTCACGTTCTTTTCTACCTCACACGATCTCTCACCTCCGACCACGCACGGTAATTGGAGATCCGGTTCCATCCACCATTCCCCTCAAAACCGCACTCATTTACGTCTTCTGTTTTGATTTTGGGATCGAGTCATCATGCTCGTGACCTAATTTGTATATATATATTGTTTTTCTCTAACATTTGTTTTGCAGGATAAAAAAATAGAACAAAAAATAGAATTTTTTGAAAATATATTTACAATTTTGTCTTTTAAAAAATAATTAAAAGCTATTTATTCTCTCTCTCTCTCTCTCCTATTTTTACAAAAAAATTAAAAAAAACCGAGTGGCAGCCTTCGCCGTTGCCGCTCCTCCGCCTCTTTCGCCCGACTCTGCCACATCCACCTGCAGCACCGAAGTCGTCAGCCGCTCACTCTGCCTAGAAGAACGTGCCCAGCACATTGGAGGATCTCCGCCGACCATAGCAACCACCTGTAACACGCCATTCTCACCACCGTGCTTGACGCCTCAAGCGCTGCTCTACCATCATCACGCCTCCAACACCATCACCGTTCATCGCTGCTGGTCGATCCCCTTTGCGTGAAGGCCAGCACCACCCTACCGCTGTCGACAACGAGGCCATCCTCCACAGAACAACCTCGCCTCCCTTCAGCACTACGCACCACCACGACCTCGTCTCCCTAGCCGTCGCCTGGAGCATCTCCCTCGTCGCACCTTCTGGAACTTCCAACACAACCACAGAATCTCATCCCTCCACGAGCGAATCGCCGCCGACCACCAACTCTCAGAGCCGCTGCAACCCCTGGGTCCGGAGCGAGAGGGCGACAACGTGCCTTTCTCGGCCCCCTTTGCTTTTGGTAGAAGAACGAACGACATGGACCCTAGTTTTGAAATTAGTTTTTTTGGGATAATTACATTAAGTTCCCCAGAGGGTTCTACAAATTACAAAAAAGCCCCTACCACATCAGGCATGTGCGTTGCACGTGTTTATGTGGGTAAATTGCGTACTTCATCTTGTAGTTCATTTTTATTATTTTTATGCAAAAACTTTAACTATTCACATTTCAACCCTTGTTTCTTCAAACTATTTATTGCTTGTCTTTTATATTGAAATAAATGTGTTTTGTGCCTCAAAAATTCTCAAAATAATTAACTTAGACTCTTGTTATGTGCTCTTCATTGTATAAAAATTGCATTGCATTTTAATTATATTTGTTATTATTAAAAAATAAAAAACATGTCATTTTCCCTATTTGAAATACAAAAATTCATAAAAATTTGAATATTGCTATAAAATTCCAAAAAATAGATTATTTTTATTTCATTGTCTTTTAGTTTCTATCCAATTTTCATGCATTAATTATTTTCAAAACCTAAAAAATTACAAAATACTAAAAATCTTATAAAAATCATAAAAAATCCATAAAAATCCAAAAATCGTGATTTCACTTTTTGCTTGTAGATATTTGTTTATATCTTAGCATAAAAATAGTTGTCAAGAGTTTTGAATTTTTAAGTTACAAATTACTCCAGGCTGTGCACTGTTTATCATTTTTGCCTTTGATTTTTAGAAAAATACAAAAACATCTGAAAATTCTACAAAAATTTCCAAAAACATTTTAAAGTCTTTAAAACCTAAAAATATTTTCTATTGATTTTTCTGAGCATTTTTAAGATAGTTGAAAAATACAAAAAGAGTGTCGTGCGCATATTTCTTATCTTGTGCATATTGTTCCTTATTTGAAACTAAAAAAATTGCAAAATTAAAATCACTTAAAATTTGAAAATCAAAAAATAAAAAATAAAAAGTAAAAAAAATGAAAAATTAAAAAGAGAAAAAATCCACAAAAACCAAGGATAGTTTGCCTTTGAGATTCCTGCCTTTTCTCTTAATTGATTTTTCATCGATTATTTGAATAACCCTCAGGAATTGTAGCCTCCCTGAGTTCGATCTTGTCCACTATACAAGTAAATAAGTAGCAAAATATTTCTCTTGCTTCACCTCATTCTTTATAATTATTTTGCAGCAAGAATTTTTTTGTTTGTTGACGCTTGATTGGGTTGCAACGACATTGTTCATAACTAATGTAATTAAAACCCCTCAAAAAGCATGAACAACAAAATGCGTGCGAGCTAGGTTCAAGGGAGGTTGAGGCTTGGGCCACGTTGCGGGTTTTGATGCTTCGGTGAGAGGATCGGTCTCGCCCAAGCCTGGAGGGTTGGTGAGGGTGACATGGCATCATATGGGCCGTCTGATCAAATAGATTAGACACTATCTGGTTTTTCATGCTCTGTCTCCTGCGACGGCAAGGGGACTGTGCTCTGGAGAGCATGCTCGAGCTCTGCTTTGCTTCCCGAGCTCCTCCGAAGACCAAAGAAGGTTGCTGAGGTGCAGGAGAAGGTGATGGAAGCTAGGCAGAGATGCAGTGACGGCTGGAGAGGCGAGGCAGTGCAGCTTCATCGAAGCTGCTTCTCGAGATCGACATGGATGAGTGAACTCCGACCATTGAAGGAGATAAGAACCTGCAATGTTCGAAATAGCCGAAGCGATTGACGTGCGTACAATGTGAGTGAAGTGGGGTCCTGTAGGGGCAACGAATTGGAGGACCAGATCTCCCTATCCAATGAGCTAAAGAGGAGATGGGTCGGAGTGGGGAGGGGCACCGGAGGCAGGGGCCGCCATTATCGCTGATTAACTCCTCCTCCTCCGTCACAGGAGGAGGAGGACAACTTGGGGGAACGCCGGGAATGATGGATGAGGGGAGAAGATGGTGGAGCAGGTGGATTTATAGGTGGAGGAGGCTGATTATAAGAGAGGCCAGTTATGGCGGAGCGAGGGTTTTGTAGTTGGTGGATGGAGTAAAGTGGTATGAGATTCATGGTCATCGAAGGCTGGCGAAGATGGCATGCATTAGGGATATACGAGGGAGCGTTTGGAAGCAGAGAGGGAGATGAGAGTGGTGCCTAGAAATGGAAGGGTATGAGGGTTGGCAGTGAAGCGTAACGTCTGGCGAGGGGAGATGTATGTAGGAGATGAATCGGAGCCATTGGATCAAGTGATCCAATGGTCCACGCGGAGGCGCAGGGGAGAGGCTAGGATTCGATCTGATCCTAAGGTGAGGAGGTGGGCATGAGTGTGCGGTGGAGATGAAACGTAGGCATCATTCCATGGCTGTGAGAGGAGTAGTGACGTGGACGATGAGGAGCCATTGGATGGAAGAGCCATCTAATGGTTCAGGATGAAGCATGTATGGGTGGTTGTGATGAGATCTCATGAGTGATCGGAAGGCTGAGGTTAAAGCACAAAATGGAGGGCTAATGTAGAGGCGTAGGATGGTGATCAGACGGTTGAGGTTGTGTCCTGGTGACAGCAGAGGAAGTAGCTACGTGGGCGGCCCAGAGGGCGCCACATGGCTGCACCAGAATAATCTAAAATTAGAAAATAAAGAAAAATAAAAAATAAATAGAAGGGAGTCTAATCAACAAAAAAATAAAACATGAAAGTTGTAGACCTCGATGAGATCTACAAGTTTCATGTTGATCAAAAAGTCAGAAGAGGTCATTTGTACAAAGAGATATTTTTGGGAGTATTTTTAATAGGTAAAAATACAATGTTTTTGAGGTTTTGATATTTTTTTTGTGTTTTTAATTTATTTTTTTAAAGCCAAGATAAATATATACAACATTTAATCTAATTTTTAGGGTTTTTTAATAAAAGAGAAAATAAAGAAAATGTTAGTAACTAAATACAATAAAATTATGATTAGCTTTTAGGTTAAATATACGCAGAATATATACAACATAATAAAAGTTAATATTAATGATTTAATGGTGGTTTTTATTGATTTATTCAAGTTAGGAGAATAATGAACAGATTTTAAAAAGATGTATATGAGATTCATCACGCACATGCCATTTAGGTTATTAGCAAAAAATGGTCTATAGTTTTGAGTTATTCATTGGACTGTGGAACTATTTTATTTGCTTTGAGTCCAGTCCAGCAAGGCGCACGTGCCCGAGCATGAGATTTCTTAAAAAATTTGCATATTTTATCCTCACATTTATTTTCTGTGTTATTGTTTAGTTTAGAACTTTAAATAATTACATTTAGGTCCCTATGTGTCTTCACTTAATTTACATAGTAAAAATCAAATAAAAATATCAATACCCTTTTAAAAGAGGCACAAAAATACTGACAGGTTCTTGTTACATCCATGTTGCATCCATAATTTGCATTTTACATTTTGAATGCTTTTATTATTTTTAAAAATTCAAAAATCTCATAAAAATTCATTGGTTGCATCCAAAAATCAATAAAAAATATAAAACTTTTTCCAAAAATTCTAAAAAATTCCTGTTTGCTTTTTTTGATGTATTTTAATTTCTATATACTTTTGGAACTTATATTCCTCATAAAAACAATAAAAATTAGAAAACATTAAAAAGCTTAAAAATTTCATAAAAATTCATTTTAAAATTAAAAAAAATCGTAAAACCCCTATCTGGAAAATATAAAAAATATCTTTCTGTGAGTATACATTTTATCCATTTTTTATTTCATTTGTTATTTTAAAAATTCAAAAAGATTCGCATTGCATTCTGTTTACTAATTTCCATATTTTTTTGATTTATTTAAAGGCTTTATTTTTTTTTGGAAAAATATGGAAAAATCACAAAACATTAAAAACTATCAAAAACCCAAAAGTAATTTTACTTTATTCTTCTGACTATTTTTTGATATATTTGAAAAATACAAAAGTTTTGGTTGAGTGTGTGTGCCTTATTTTTCTTTAAATATTCCATTGTTTTTAAAAATAAATAAAATATTTTGCAAAATTAAAAACTAAAAATAAAAAATTGGAAAATTAAAATAAAAAATCTTTTACTACAGAGTATGTTTGAGGTTGTATTGACCGTCAGAAGATGGGAGGAACTGGTGGTTCCAAACATACTTTTTCCCTGAGATATATGATGTTTTTGATGCTTGGGGTATAGACTTCATTGGCTCATTTCCTGTCAGTCAGGGATTTCAGTACATTCTACTTGCCGTGGATTATGTTTGTCGATGGGTGGAGGCTATCCCCACCCAAGCCGTTGGTAGTCGTATGGCTTGTGCCTTTCTTAGGGACCATATTATTGCGCGGTTCGAGATTCCCAAGGTACTCATTTCAGATGGGGGAAGCCATTTCATTAACAGAGAAGTAAAGAAGCTTGTGAAGGAGTACACCATTGAGCATATAGTAGCGTCTCCTTACCACCCACAAACTAATGGCTTGGTTGAGATTTTAAATAGGGAGATAAAGGCGATATTACAAAAACTTGTATGTCCAGATAAGAAGAGCTAGTCCCATATGCTTGACTCAATTCTGTGGGCTTATCGGACAACGTACAAGTCTCCATTAGGTATGTCTCCCTACAGATTGGTGTATGGAAAGCCTTGCCACTTGCTAGTCGAATTAATTCATAAATCTTTACGGGCATTCCGTGTATGAAATTTGGATTATGAGAAAGCAGGAAAGGGCAGGAAGGTAGATCTGAATAAAATGTTGGAATTCTGAGATTTTGCATACGAAAACTCACTTATGTATAAGGAGAAAGTCAAACATTGTCATGATAGACACATTAGAGGGGAGTCTTTCTCCCCTCATCAAAAAGTTTGGTTGTTTGATGCTAAATTTAAGATATTTCCAGGAAATTGAAAAGCAAATGGTCAGGACCGTTCATTGTGAGAGCTGTGCGTGATAATGGTAGTTTTGTCATATCTGGGTTGTCATCTGACACACAACCATTTGTTGTGAACATATAGTTGCTGAAGCTATATCTAGATCATGATACATTTCCGTCCGTGGTTGATTCAATATATGGGGTATCAGGCGATGACTTCTTGACACCTTCTACGTCTGATACATGAGCTGATTTTCTCTTGTATATATCCTTTCGCTTTATTCCTTCTTCCTATGTTTTTTATCGTTCACCTCTTTTCCTTGTGTATATGCTATACTTAGGATGTTCTTTATCCTAAGTATGGGGGGGGGAATGATTCGAGTTGTTCATATTCGTCCAGTTTCATCACTCTTGTTGTTGCTTATACTTAGGCATCTTTTACCCCAAGTATAAGGGAGTGATGTTGTTCATTCCGTCTTTTTCGTGTTTTTATTTTCTTTTATTTTTTTTCTGATCTCTCGCCTGTCCTTCAACTTGTTGGTATTCTTTTTCTATACTTTGGGATCTTTTACCCTAAGTGTAGGGGAGGTTGAGTCGAGTCATTGAGTTTGTTCACTCTCTTCCTCGATTTTCCCCGTTTGTACAGTCTTCTATACTTAGCATTATTTGATCCTAAGTATAGGACATATCACCGACTTCTCTTCTTTTCGTCTCTTCTTTGAGTCGTTGTTGTATAGGACTCTTTTCACTTTTCTATACTTAGCACGAGTTGTGTCTTTCTTTGTAGCTCTTGGTACTATGAGGGCATAGTTCGAGCTAAGTATAAGAGGATGTTGTATATATTGTATATATACTTTAGCCATAAAATCGTACTTTTATTAATAATATGGCTATTATTATTCTTATAAAAAAGTATGCTTTGAAAAATGGTTTGCAAAAATCTTTTGAAAAATGTTTGCAAAAATTGTTTGCAAAATATTTGCAAAAACCTTTTGTAAAATTGTTTGTAAAACTATTTGTAAAAATGTTTGTAGGAATTTTTGTAAAACTATTTTTGTACAAATCTTTGCAAAATTATTTGTAAAAATGGTTTGTTTGTAAAATGTTTGTAATATTATTTTCTATATCAAAACTAAGTATACAATACATAATGTTTGTAAAATGTTTGAAAGGAAAATATTTGCAAAACATGTTTGTAAAATTGTTTGTAAAATGATTTGTAAAAATATTTGTAAAATAGTTTGCAAAAATATTTGTAAATTGTTTTGAAAAACCTTCGCAAAATGTTTTGAAAAATGTTTGAAAAATGTTTTGTAAAATAATTTGAAAAGGTTTTTAAAATTATTTTATCATGTGGGATATAAATTATGGGATGTTTGTGTTTATATATATATATATATATATATTCGTAAAATCCATGTGTGTATAAAAAACTTGATCACTTATCGTCCTGTAAATAAAATTCTTTATTGTATATAAAATTCTTTTATAAAACTTTTATCCAAAACTTTTACATAAACAAAACTTCTTGTAAATTTTTTGTATAAAATTTGTACCTTGTGTATACTAGTATATATTCAGTTTTTAACCCTTTTCTTTCTTTTTAAAAAATGCTTAAAATCCTTAAAAAATTGCAAAATCCTTTGAAAATGTTTCAAAAAGATTTTCCTTTTATTTCTTGTTTCTTTCCAAAAATAGGAAAAAAAATGTTTTGTATATATTTCTTGCATTTGCATGTGCATTTTTCAGATTGTATTGACATTTAAACTAGACTGGAATAAAATTGAAGAATGGAGCTTAGTTAGATCTTAATCCAATTAATTTCAGAGGAATCTTATAGAAATCGGAGGTTAGACTTTTTAGGTCCTAGTGACTTAATTCTTTGAGTACACAAGACTATGTTCACATGTCATCTTGATTAGTCTTAGTAGAATATTTCACGACAAACACATGATTCTTCTAGACAGTGGCTTAACTTGGACAAGCACTCTACACGTAGCTCTTCATGGAGGAGGTTGTGAGGGGGTAGAATCCTTTGGCTTGGGGTAGTACAAGGGTGTGTAACAACTAGTGGAAGCATCCATCCTCCTCTAGGAAGGGTAGTGCATCTCAATCTAGTCTAGTGGCATCGACATCTAACGACAAGATGTTGTGGGGTTGCAATAATGCTTCAAAAGAGGGATAGTCTACTGGTTAATGAAGAAAAACTCCTTATGTACATTCTGCACCCATGTATATTTTCAAAAAAAATGCAAAATCAAAACTCCAAAAAAGTGGACATGCCTGATTGAAAATAAAATGCATGCCGTAGTGTATATATATGTATAGTCAATAAGCAAGGATGAGCTTCAAAGTCAGATTCTTGTGAGCTTGTAGCTGGATGACTTGGCTACATTGGTCATGCCTCCAAGGATAGGTAGTGATGAATATGTGATTCATTACACTAAAAGATGAAAATAGAGCTTCATCCCGAGTAATTAGCTCTATTTCATCATTTATTATGCATTTTTTACCATCCATGCACTTAGAGTTAATATCTGCATTTTAGCACACATAATTGCATTCATAATAATCTTCACCTTTTCACCTAACTTCATTCATTCTTAATTAGTTCATGCTAACTCCAGTTGACCTCAAACTACCTCCATTATGCATATATTACTAAGAATATTAAAGGAAAAATACAAAAATACTAACTGAAATAATTTGCCGTAAGACAAAAACCTAATTTTAGAATAAAACGTACGTTTCTTCCTCATATAATGTCCAATTTCAGTGTACTTACTTTTAAAGTAATATATATTCAAAGACCTTCAAAACAAGATCAATTTCATAAAAATCAGAGCTCATATGTGAAAGTTGGATTTTGGGCCTCTTTTACGCATTATGTATTTTAGCAATTTTTAACATGATATTTTATGCACATATTTATCCCTTTTTTTGATGAAGGTTTTATTAAAATGCACAAACATTCAAATTCAAAATATGACTGAAATCAAAGAAACTGACCGAGTCTGAGTGTCCCTTGTGAGTCTCTACAAATATCTCACTTTTTCCCACCATTTTATTTTCCTATTTTCTTATTTATTAAAATCTAAAAAATTAGAATAATGTGTAAATATGTGTCTTCTATTTTATTGTCATTTTTATCAGTTTTTTTCTTAATTAAAAATCACAAAAAATTAAAAAATCCCAAAACATCTGTGTTCTACGTACATAGAGTACCCCAAAAATATCATTTTGCACAGATAATGTCTTTTTCTTAGTCCCTTCATGAAAGTTGTAGATCTCATCGATACAAACAACTTTCATGAAGAAAATTTTTCGATCCGACGTCATTTGTTATTTCTTTCCTATATATCTTTAGATTTAATTTTTCAAAATTTCTGGAGTTGACGTGTGGCAACTCCTGGAGTTGCCATGTGTCACCCATTTTGGCATTTATTTTTCATTTATTTTATTTAAAAAATCAAAAGTAATTAAATAAAAATTAAATAAATTAAAAAATATAAAAATAATAAACCCCTTGCCCCCGAGTCACGTGCTTTGCATCTGATCACCAGGTCCGCCAACCCCACTCCCTCTCCCAGTCAAACCCACTGGCCTAACAAAGCCGCCTTCCCCATGTCTACCAACCAACGACCCCCATCTCTTGCCACAGAACCTCCGTAACCGCCATCCCTCCCTCACTGGCCAACCCTCTCGACTCCCTATTTGAACCACCAAGCGAACCCATCCGTCGTCATCCGCCATAGCCACTAGTGAACGAGAGAGAGCTCAGGGAGGAAGTGATGACAACCCTCCTCTCTCCGGCGATAACCTCCAAGGTGCGGTCCTCCCAAGCTTTGTTGCAATCCACCATGCGACTCGAAGTGAAGACATCGGAGAGGCACCTCCGCCACTCTTATCCCAGGAAAAATACCCCTTTCCACTTTCTTCTCCCCTTTTCCTCTGCTTTCCTTTATTTTCTCTGCTTCCTCGTTCCTCTCACCTCCTCCGCCTCCGCTTATTCGTTGGTGCTTCTATCGTCCCCAATTTCCTCATCCTCCATCGATGCCACATCACCTCTATTCCTCCGAACACCGCCTTCTAAATCACACGATCGACGACTGGGCCCTGCATCGCCCATCCTCTTCCTCCGCACCCTCGCCCACTCCCGCACGTGGGAGCATCGCCGTCGCCTATCTCCTCCTCGTGTGCATCTTTGCAAGAAGCAGAAGGATGACCTTCTTTCGGGCAACCACTCCGCCATTGGAGTACGCCGCAAAGCTCGGTCACCACTCGGCCACAGGTACTTCGAATGACACCTCCATCTCCGCGCGCATCCTTGAGCTCCTGCAGCAAGCTCTGTCGCCTCTCCATCGTGCTTGGCCACCGTTGAGGACGCTCCTCTGCCTCTAGAAATCTTCGTCGACTCCTCTTACCTTTGGTCTACGTGCCCACACACCCGCGTTTCCTCTTCCTCATCCCTTCCTCACGTGCACAACACGTGAGGGTCAGGTCAATTGTAGTTAAGGCCCCCCAAGGATCCACCATTTGTGCTCGTTCCCTTTCCCAGTCAAGGTACGTGCTTTGTACGTGCCCTATAGGGAAAATTGCACCAGAGCCCCTCAATCTTCAACGAATTGCACGCGAGCCCCCGATGTCTGGAGTCACGCGCTACACACGCACAACTGGAAATTTTGTAGAAACCCCCCTGGGGTTTTAGGTAATCACAATTTATCCCGAACTGCATTTTCTTTATTTTATTTATTTATTGTAATTTACGAACAAAACCCTGTGTTCTCTATTTATTTTGAACTCTACATTACATCATTTTATTATTCTAAAAATTACATTGTGTCCTTCAATTAATTCTCTATATTCTGGCATGCTCAAAATAATTTTATTATCCGTGGTAAATTAATAATTAATATTTGTCTGGGAAATTGCATATTTTACTCAATCTATTATTAGAAATTCATATTAAATTAACCATAGATCTAAAAATTGCCCAAATTTCATGGATCGTAGAATTAATTGTTAGTTACATTGTGCCCAAAAAGAATTGCATTTACATGCATATTTTTCTCTATAAAAATCATCTTATGTATTTCCTTAATTAATTTTTAATTGGTATTAAATTCAACATTTTTAGATTTTAGGATTTTTCTAAGATATATTATCCAACTATATGTCTTAGATAATTTAATTTCCTGAAAATAAACGGATTTAATATTTATTATAATTAATTGTTGAAAATCACACTATTTGCATTCATTAATTCATAATTAATTTAATTTGCATCTTAAATTCCAAAAAATTAAAGTGCATACATTTCATTGTATTTCACATTCTAGTCATGTTTTATAGTTTTTCAACATTTTTTGAATGAAATTACATTTTAGTCCCTGAACTTTGTCAAAATTGCATCTCGCTCATTTAATGCACTTAAAATTAATAAAAAAGTACTTCTTTGAAAATGTAACTTCGTTATCGACTATAAATCAACCTAAGGAGACATTTGCCTTCCTAAGTTTGACCTTGGACTTCCCAAGTAAAAAAAGTTGACCGCTCAATTTAATTGGACTAATAGTTAAAATTAGTGGTCATTTCGATCAATCGTGAATTGCATGCCAGCAACGAACAAAATTAGCGTTAATTCCACATAATTAACTGAGGGTTTTCACGGTTCATCAAATGTTGCTGTTGACAGGAGGCAAGACTTAGGTTATTTTTAGAAAATTAAGTTTTTAGGTTTTCCACCCTCGGGTAGTATGACCCTCGGTCTTTCTTGTGTTTATTTCTCCATTTTTTCTCTCAAAATTTTATTTATTTTTGTATATTTTTCTGTGAATCTCTCTAATATTCATTCTTTTATTTTTTGTGCGAGGTACTTGGTAGACTTGGAGTGGCTTTCTTCGAAGCCGACACAACTCGAAGCAACTAGACATACGAGGAATTTAATTTTTGGATAGAGAGTGTTTTTATCTAGTTTGTAATTAATTAACCATTTCATGTGATTCCTGATCGGATTCTCGTGTATGTAACTGAACTAGACTCTTTGTGGTGTGTCGGGCATGTTTCACTCTCCGGTGAGGGTGGGCCCCGACTTGAGTGGTTCGTAGTTCTAGGACTACACATAAGGTTATTAGAGCTACTAGAACTTTTGATTGTGCTCGTAGAATGTAGGATCACATTGCACTTAACTATACACACTAGATCGATTTTCATTTAGCCAAATTAAACTGTTTTATCACTCTCTAATATATATTCCTAAACTTGGTGCAATTTCCCGTGCATGCATTAGATTTATTTTTCTAGGGAAATTTCAATTCTATTTAACATATTGCACGAAGATTGTGAGGAAACACTGTAAGTATCTTTAGATTTTGTATTTCCCGCTGCATGGCCTTTTCCATTCTCCTTTAGTTTTCATTCACATTGGAATAAAGGAAATTAGAATCCCCGTATAGACATGTATTGATCCCCACTCAAAGTTCAAAGTGATAAAACCAGGTCTAATTGAATATTTGCGGGAGAGTAACCTCGTCATTGTTTGAATTTACTTGCAAGTGAGAGAGAGAGAGAGAGACGGACACTAGGATAGAGCCAAGCCGTGATTTTCATATTGACTACCGATTCTCCAAAAATGATTAGCCACTTCTCAATGAGGATCTACGGGTAGCCGGTAAACGGTCTGAATTTCCTTAGCAGAGTGGGTGGTTTAGAAGACACTACATAAGGCTCCGTCCTCAAGTAACGGGTAGCCATTTTACAGTTTGTACTTACATCCATACTAGCTGAATAAGGAAATACAAGCACCTAATAGCTTGTTAACTCTTTCAAAGATTGAAATTATCGCCAATTAAAATTATAAAGATAATTGTTTGATCCTTTGCAACCTTCACTGTGTTGAGTTGGTGAATTCGACATTTGCATTTATTTATCGAATTGTATAACAGTGCACTTGCACACACATATCATGGTTTCGTGAATCAATCTTTACAATTCTCTACGAAGATGTCAGAATATCAACATTTATACCCAAACTCCATGGGTCGCACTCACATGACAAATTCCCAATCTTCATATCCACTTTCTTTTAAGAGAAACCCTCTCTTTGAGGTAGTTCCTCCCCAGCCGTCATTCTTTTCACCCACCTACCCTTGGA